>JANHGL010003408.1:52896-66726 GCA_024611195.1 Ceyx melanurus | reverse complement strand
TGCTGTGGCAGGGGGGTTGGACTAGATGATCTTCTAGCTCCCTTCCAACCCCTGACACTCTGTGATGCTGTGATTCTGCGATTCATTCTGTGACTCTGTGTGCAGCAGGTCTTCCAATGCCCCAGACCACTGCAGGGTCCCAGCTGTGTCCCATGGGGTTTATGGAGGACCCCATTGCTGCAGAACAAATCCACAGGTTTAAAAGTCACAGCACCCACCCTCCCATCAGTAAGCAGTGCAGTCCTTGTCCATCCTGCAAGTGCTGAGGACAGCAGCCCAGCCCTCGTGGTACCCTGTGGGCCAGGCAGTGAGGGGATGTCCTGCCCTGGGCTGCAGCCCACACGTGCTGTGGCATTTCTAGTCTGCATGTGAGTAACCAGGGACTCCTGTTTTCCTCCTTTGCTGCCAGCCCGAGTCTGAAGATTCTATAGAGACCCTGCCAGGCCCCAGCATTTCATCGCATCCCAGCGTGAGCCAATCTGGATTTTTATGTTCATATGAAAAATTGATCAGTTCCCTGCTAATGCTGGAAAGTTAGATTCCAAGGCTGAGAAGGCCACCAAATGTGGGGTTTTTTTTGAAGTTTTTTTTTTGCATTGACAAGCTGTGTCACTCAAAACCTGACGGGGAGACCCAGCAGCACCTCAGCTGATAACACTGTGTGTTATCTCCAGCCTGTGCTGCCTGGAGGCAGCTGCTCCTCTTCACCCACTTTCCCCAGCGACCTCCCCGTGCTGCTGTCTGGATTTCCCCCGGCCACTCAGCTCTCTGCTGAGAGACTCCTGAAGCTGCTGCTGCCACCTTCTTAAATAATCCCCAGAACTGCTAAGTGATTGTATGTTGTCCCCCCACCGAAGGTCCCTGGCGCAATCAGTGGCTCTGTGAGTGTCACACAAGTGCTGCCCAGTGCCAGAGGCAGCTCCTGCAGCCCCTTGGCCCCAGCCTCTTGTCATCAGCTGCCTGTGTCCTGTTGGCATCCAGTTGGAACCCTGCACCCAGCCTTCCCCTGCCAGCCCTTCGCCTCCCTCCACAGCTGAGCATGCAGGGAGTGCAGGAGATGCTGCTTTCACTCACACACCAAACCAGAAACCATTTGTCCAGTGTTAGGTTGATAGGAAGGGGTCCCTCTGCCAGCAGCAGGCTGCGATGCTGTCACTGCTCACTCTGGGCATCCAGTGCCACTGCCTGGGGCTGCTGGTCTGTCCCTTAAGGTGAGTTGAGAGGGCTGAGGCCAGAGTGATGTGTGCCAGGGGGTGGGAGCTTGGGGCACAGGCATTAGTGCTGGCCTGGGAAGGGAACTGTCCTCTGGAAGCCACCACCATGAGCTGCTTTCCAAAGATGTGTGCACGGGGACAGACAGCAGGACTCCAGCCTGGGCCTGTGAGCAGGTCTGTGACAAAAGAGGGTATTTATGATGAAGAATGGCTCAGCCACCCACAGCAGCAATGCCCTGCCTCGAGAGCAAGAACTGATTTTGCCCAGTACTGTGAAGCTGCCACTGGTCCCACAACGCTCGTGACTTTATAACACATCCCAGCTCCCCCATCAGCAACCTCTGCTGCTGAGTCCTGCTGCTCTCTGACTCCTGGTCCAGGACACACGAGCATCCCTGGCTTCCCCTGCCTGGTCCTGGGGCACTGCTGCTGCCTGGCACCAGGTCCTGGCTTCCAGGCAGCTCCCATTACACCCATCTTCATGCTCCCCCTGTTTGCTTTCTGCTGTCTAGGCTGGGAGAAGATGACTGAAATCTGAATTTGAAAGGAGTTACCTGATTCCAGAAACTGAAGCTTTCAGAAAAGCACCAAATATTGCAAAGGAATGAGAAGGTTTTACCCGTGTTTTCTCTCAGGGGCTGTGAGAGCATGGGGAAGGTGGAGAGGGAGCTGGCACAGGAGGCAGGTCAGCTGAGACCTCCCCCAGCATGTGCACATAATGCTGTGGCACGAAGGCAAGTGAGCTAAATATTAAACCCTGGCAGACCAAGCCAGGAAAGACTTGGAGGAGCAGCTTGCTAATGGTGTAAAAGCTGGTCATAAAAGCTTTTTCAAATACATCAGAAGCAAAGAGCCTGCCAAAAAGTCTGCAGGGCCAAGGGATGGTGAAGATGTAAGAGAAACACTCTGTGAGGAAAAGGTCACACAGATGAATTATCTGCAGCATCCTTCGCAGGGAATGCTGCACCAGGACCCCGTGCCAGGGTGGTTCTTTGGGGATGGGGGTCTGGGAAGCATTTCAAACTGAAACATCAATTGGCAGCAGGAGCAAAGCACCAGAACCAGGTGGATTGAACTTGGGAGATCTAAGGAGGCAAGTGGTGAAAACACTGAACTGCTCATTCACAATTATCCTGGGCACCAAAGGAGTGGGGAGGGCAGATGTGCCACCTCCTGGAAAGGGCTTGAGAGGTGGGCAGATGGGCAGAGCCTGCCTTTGTACTGGGGGGGGTGATGCAACATGAATTGATTACACTGAATGGCCATGGTGGGTAAACCCAGAGAAGTCTTCAGCACAGAGGATCTGCTCTTGGTGCTGCAGGGCTTGTGCTTCCATCACACTGCCTGCTTTCCACCCCTGCCCCAGCCTCCTGTCTGTCTGGGGAGAGATGGAATGTGCTGCCAGCCACCCTGCTCAGCAACCTTCAGCCCCCGGGGTGCCCCAGCTGCCTGCCCCTGTTCAGGTGCTTCCCTCTGCCTGAGCTGTGCCTGCTGCTCTGGCTCCCTGTTAGGAAATCCAGGGAGCCAGGTATCACATAAGCAGCTGCAGTTTGGACAGAGGCATCCAACGAGTAGCTGGGAAATAAAACTGCAAATGAAGGTCAGCACCAGTGAACACAAGGCAATGTTCATGGGGAGGAACAAGGCTACGTGGATGTGTGCAGGGGTGGACTCTAAATTAACTGGAGGGAAAGAGGCAGAGCAGCACTGCAGAGAGTGAAACAAAACCACCAAACTAAACTCAGCAATGGCCCAAAAGACAAACTGAAGGTAAGGACCAGAGAACAAACCACAACACATTCTGCAGCTGGTGCACACGAGGCATCCCTGCCACCAAAAAGGAAAATGCAAATGGTGAGGGTACCAAAAGGCAGACCTGAGGGTTAGGGTATGGCCCGTGTGGCACAGGAAGGTGAGAAGGACAGAGGACTTAAAGCCAGCAGTCAGTAAAACCATCAGCAGCCCCAGGAGGGGAGCACTGTTGTTTCTCACTCTGCAGGAGCTGAGGAAACAGCAGGTTAAACCTGAAATCACCCTGTGGGACTCATGGACACCCGATGCTGTGGAACTGACAATGGGCTTGAGTTCAGACTTGGATTAGGAATCATGGAAATGCAGGCCCAAGGCAGATTGAAGCTGGAAGGGCCATCTGGAGGTCCAGCCGTGCAGGGCAGGATTCAAAGTTTCAGCAGGTTGCTGAGGGCTTGGTCCACTCAGTTTTAAAGTCTCTGAAGGTGGAGGCACCATCTCCATGGGACACCTGCCACGGGTCTGTACTGCTCTTGTGGTGAAGAGTATTTTCATCACATCCACATGGAATTTCCCTGTTAAATTTGTGTTATTTTCCACTGGCCCTTTCCCTGTACATCTCTGACACAAGCCTGGCTCCCTCTTCTCTAAACTGTCTGTTTCCAGCAGTGTGAGACAGTGATTTGGTCCCTCTTTCTAAACTTCTCTCTCCTGCAAGCTGAACCATCCTGGTCCCCCCATCTGAGCGTCACGTGCCATGTGCTCAAGCCCCCTGCCCACCCCGATTGCCCTCTCCTTGTCCTGAGGGTCCAAAACAGCACTCCAGAGATGTCATCATCAGGGCCAGATGAGGAAACAAGAGCTTCCCTCAGCCTCCTGGCTTTGCTCTTGCAATGCAGCCCAATATAAACTCAGCTGTCATCACTGCAGGGTCACAATGAGAAGGACAAGTCCATGCCACAGGCTGGTCCTGATGCAACCAGTCTCAGAAAGTCCAGAAGCTGCTGCTAAAAGAGCACAACAAGATTCCTGTCTGCACGGCCCAGTTCCATCCCCAGGCACCCATCCATGGATGGAATTTTGCAAATTGCAGCTCATGACAAGTCCAGAGAGATCAAACCCACGGAGTGAGGGTCTGCAGGTGCAGGGGGAGACATCCAGGATCTCAGCCATTCACTTCCCTCGGGAGCCACAGGGGCTGGTGAGCAAATGAACGAGTTACTCGAGCTCTTTGTTCTTTTGACTCATTCTCTTGTGTGTTCCAAAGGATTTTGAGACACTCAAGCACTCCTCCATGACCCTGAATGCACCCTGCAGGAGGGCCCATATGGACTCTGTGAGCACAGGGGGGGAGATGTGTGCCGTGCTCACCTTGTCCAGGTAGCAGCAGTTTCCTAGGTGGGTCTAGCCTGGCAGGCACACACTGAGCTGTGAAAACACACTGATGGATTTCACAGAATCACAGAGTATCAGGGGTTGGAAGGGACCTAGAAGATCATCTAGTCCAACCCTCCTGCCTGATTTGGAGCCAGCTCAGGAGCTCTGTGTTTATACCTACCCCTGGGAGTCTATGAGGCCAATCCCTCCCCTTCTCATCATCATCATCTAACTCCAAATACCTACAGCCACAAGAAGATGGTGCAGCTGGCATTAGAACCCCCAGAGAAGGGCATGGCTTCCTGCTGCCCAGGCTCCAGCCCAGAGCACTTAGCCCTGTGGGGCACTGGAAAGACAAAGGCTGTTACTGGCTCTCCAAGGGGGCTGGATAGGTCCCTGGTCATGGACAAGTCTCTGCAGATCTGAGTGAGGAGGAGGTGACAAGGATGAGATCCCCAAACACTGGGGATGTTTGTCCGGGCAGACCAGGGACATCCCATCCGTCTGGGACCGAAGGGGCAGGATCATGGATGTAACTCCAAGAGCAAAGCCCTGGCCCCAGGCTGCTCTGCCAAACAGCTCAGCTGGAGGACAGCAGCCTGTGCTGAGAGGCGCCAGTGCAAACCACAAGAAAGCCAGGCTGGGCATCTTTGTAGCACTCCAAGCTTGACAATTAATGCAGGCAAGCCACTGAATTATAGGCTGGAGACACAGGGAGCCCAAATGGCAGCTAACGAGTGCTGTTGATTGGCTTTCCGGAGGCCATGGAGACACAGACACTTATTCTTAGAGACATGGATCCCAGAGGGACCAGAGCGGACACAAGAGTCTCTCTGCAGCACTCTCAGCCTCTCTGCCCTGGCCCTGCCAGACGGTTCCCCTCGCTGGATGCAGGGACAAGGTGCCAATCAGCCCCACTGCTCTGCTCAGCCTCCAGCATCCCAGCTAACTCCATCTCCTCCTTTCGTGCCATATCCCCTAAAGGGCAGAACGTGCCCCCACAAGGGATGGGTGGGATGCCAGCAGGTGCCAGCCCCTGGCAGCTGGGCAGAGCCCCGAGGATGATCCCACGGCAAGTGCAGGTGGGGAAGGGGAGGTGGGAGAGCTGAGCAGAGCAGTGCTGCAGAGAAACAGCCACAGCATGGATGCATGGCATGAATGCATCATGTCACGACTGCCGTGGAACACTCACACGTGTCTCTGCTTCCAGACACATGATGCAGTGCAGGAGCTTCCTGCAGGCACTGCATGATTGCCATCAGCTCCTGGTGCTCTGCTGCAAGTGGCTGAGCCCTTGGTTTTCTGTCTGTCCAGCCAAAACACAGGCCATGGGCTCCTGCCCTTCCTCTCATCCCTGTGCTGGCTTTTTCCTTGCTGATTATTTCTGTGTTTATGCTCTCCGAGCACCAGCCCTGGCTCCTCCCACTGCAGGTCAGCTCCAGCACTGACTGGAGCAGCCAGGGGCGACCAGCTGGAAAATCACTCCCCGTATCCAGCACCACAGCTTCAAGGTCAAGGCAGCCCTGTCCAGGTCAGGTCTCTGGCCCCGGGGTGCCTGGGAAAACCTGTCTGGTGCACACAGGATGAACTGGTTGGAACACAGGGCCAGAGCAGACCCCCCTGGGGCAGAACTGGAGTGCCCAGGACTCTCGTGTGGGCTCCTGCAGCAGCCGAGGGATCTGGGGCTGTCCCAAAGGCATTGCTAGAGATGGATAAGTGTGTTTGTAGGGAAGGATTTCTTTGCTCTTGCAAAAAGCAAACGCTCAAATCCCACCACTGAAATGCATGACTGGGCAACTAAGAACGTCCCCAAATTGGATGCTACATTTCTTAATGCTGACAATGCAGAAATAGTTGTTTAGTGCTGAAAAAGGCTGATTTCTAAGGCTGTCCTCAACTTTGGGGGCCAGGGAGATGTTCGTGCCTTTGTCAGGCTCCCCAGGCAGGAGGTGGATCTGTGTCCCTTTTGCACCTCCCCCCTGCTCAGGTGCTGAGGGGGACACGGGCTCAGATGCTGTCCCAGCTGGATATGCAGCCAGGAGCTGCTCCCTCCCCAGCTCTGCGTGGTGCTGACATCCCTGCTTTCCCAGCGTTCCCAGCTTTGCAGTTGCCATTAAAAAGCCTCAGTCTGAAGTGTCTGAAAGTCCAATAAGTTTGGTGGGGGTGGTTTTTTCCATTTCCTGGAAATTCACGTTCCGAGTGGGTGCTGATTTTCCAAGTGCACCAGCAGAAAGCAGAGGAATCTGAAGGCTCCCTAGAGCTGCAGCAAGTTGAGTCACAGGAGAGGGCAGGTGAGGTGTACCCAGCTGCCTGCACCCACCCTGCCAGCTCTCAGCTCACACCTTGGCCAGACTTGCTCCAGGATGGTGGGACTGGGCAGGAGCTCTGGGTCTAACTGGGACAGACACTCTCAGCCCCTGGTTGCTCCCAGCACTGACAACACTCCACTGTGCTCCTCTGCCTTCCCAGCTCCTGTCTGGGCAGGTCAAAGGCATCTGCAAGGAAATTCACACCCATGTGCTTCACTCCAGGGGCTGCTCTAATGGAAATTAATGGGAGGTGAGACCTCAGGAGAGAAATTTGCAGCCTACGTGCGTGCACACGTGTGCCTGTGTGTGCTGCTGCTGGAGAGCATGGGCTCTTACAAAGCCAGGAGCTAATTCCCCAGCAGATGAACCTGTTGGAATGATGGAGCTTGTTCCTGTCTCTGTGAGAAGCTGGTTTGTGTTCCCAAGCTTGTCTCGTGTCACCTGGGAATGGCACAAGAGGGACAGTGCTGAGATTCATGCAGCCCTGGGGGGATGGACCCCAAGGCAAGAGCTGCCCAAAAAGGCTTCCCTGCCTTCCCAGCACAGCTGACCTGGGAATCTGTGGTACTGGTTTCTCTGGGTGCCTCTGACAACAACTCTTTTGTCCCAAGAAATTTACAATTATGTCTTATAAAAAAAATAATAAATCATTTCACCAAAACCCCCATGGAGGTGATTTTCTTTAATTTCCCATTTGTTGTTGTTGAAATGATAGTTTTCCTTTTTCTTCCCATTTTCAGGGGGTTTTAGCAGACTGTTATTTTTCACATCCTTTTGTCAGGCCCTGGTTGACATAGGATGAAGAGCATCAGCCTTGGTCCTCGGGGTGTTTTGTTGTAATTTTCCAGTTCCTAATGCCTAATTTGCCAAACTTCTTCACATTAGAAAAGCAGTAAGAAAGATCTGGGTAAAGAATAGAGGTGAAAACCAAAATAAACACAGAGTCCTGAGTAAATGTGGATATCACACCTTTGGGATTGCTACTGGTAAAACGAAATACATGGGGAAGGCGGGAAGGAAAACAAATAGCCAAAATCTCCTCCAAGCCATGGCAATTTTAACCAAATAATTAAAAGTCTTTAATCCTGCTGGGAAAGAACATAAAGTGCAGACATTTGGAGCATTTTTCCTCCAGTGCTGTTGCTCTCCTCTCAATAGATTTCACCCCTGAGTGAGCTGGTGCTCCCAGGTCCTGGCAAATGTCAGTGAAGGTCTCAGAGGCTGCATTGATTTGCCCAGGGTGGTGATTTTAGGAGGAATACTGCAAAAGATGGAGAAGATTGGGGCTTGGACTAGCTGACCTTCCAACCCAAACAGTCCAATGATTCTGTGAGGAGACAGAGGGGTGAGGAGGGCACAAGCCTGTCCCACTGGGCAGCCCACAAAGGCTGAAGACTTCAGGAGTGTGGAGCAGAACCACACTCCCCACCCATCAGCCATGCAGCACCAGTTAGAAACAGCCCCAGTGATCAGGGCAGAGTCAGGAGGATCCCCTGGATGAGTCCAGCAAAGCCGAGCACACACTCCCATGCAGAACTAAGACCAGGGATGGCCCTGGACAATGTGGAGTCCAGCCAGGCAGGCTCTTCCCTGTCCTGTGTACAAGCCACTCAGCTCTGAGGGGTTTCATGGGGTGCCCCTCGCCTGTGTGGTCCTGGGAACAGGATCCTTGTTCTGTCTGGACCCATCTCTGAGGAACTGATGTTCATTGTTGTACCCCACCTTCTGCTGGGCAAACCCCATCTCGTGTGCAGGTCTCAGAAACCTGTTGCTCTCTCCCTATCGTGAGCGACTGTCTCAAAAGCAGAGTCTCCAAACTGTACTGAGGTGATGATCAGATTATTTTGGGATGACAGAGTTCCCTGGAAAAGTTACAGGGACAGATCATTGGCACTTGGTCAAAGAGAAAAAAAACCACTGTTTTCAGCAACGTGGATGAAGGAGCAGGATCCCAGCTAGCACGTATAAATCAGACAGGATGGGTATTTCTAAGAAGATGTAATTCAGACAGCCTGACGTTACAGTATTTCTTGGGATAGGTTGACTGAAAGGAGTTCAGGAATCTGAAGTATGGGTGATGAGAAATTATCTTGGAAGCAGCATATTCACTTTATTGAGAAGAGTAGTAAGATGCCCATAAATCTTTCTAAGAGCATTTCAGGTACTTTTATGACTCTTGCATGGGATTTATTGCATATATTCTGAAAAAAAAAGAAAAAAAAAAGAAAAAAAAAAGTAATTTAAAAAGACATTGTCAAGCACTTTTTATAGCTTTTATTTATTTTTTAATCTCCATTGTTTGCAAAGCCATCCTCTGAGCTAGAAAATGCAATTCTGCCCTGTTGCATCTAGCAGACAATGAATTTTCCTTTCTCTCTGGTGTGCTGAGCAGACACAGAGGTCTGTCTCGGGCTGTGACTGGCCTGGGGGTGGTGGGTTGGGGTCCTTCCTGCAGAGCTAGAGGGGCCCTGGACAAGCTCCCCACAGCTGGGCAGTCTGACCTGAGCCCAGGCCACTGGTGTGCTGGGTCTCACGGAGGGAGGGGAGCAGGGAGCTCCTCATCAGCTCTAAAAGCCCATTTTCCCAGTGCTGCTGAAAGATGCCACGGAGCCCTGGCATAGCTCAAAGGCTGCCTTGGAAAACAGAGCAGATAGATGCTGCTCAGGGCTGCTCAGCACCTTGGGGCACAGCACTTTGGGAGCAGAGGGTTTGATTTTTAACTGATTCCACCAGGACCACCCCATATCAATGCTAAAACTAGATCCAAGTCATACACCAGCTGGATGCTCCCCAGCTCCACTGGAGATGTTTTCCCAACCTGCAGCACTTCTGGCCAGAAATACAACCCTGGAGCTTTGGCTTCTGCAGCCTTCTTTGGAAAGTCTGAGTTTATTTAGCCTTCCCTGGCCTTCCTGTTATTAATTGTAATACTGCTCCTGAGGCCAGTCACGTTGTGCTGGTGTCTCCTCTGCCTGCTGCCACCTTACAGCAAAGCAGGGCAAGCCTGGACCCGGTGCTCCCCAGTGCCACACGGTGAGGAGCAGCAGTGCCTGGCAGGGAGGAGCCCAGCAGTGTGAGAGCCTCTGCTCTGCTCCAGGCAGCAGGGAAAGAGCTGCCTGCAAGGGGCTCCATCCTCCTGGCAGGGAGGAGAGATGCTGGGGCCAGAGGATGGAGTGGGAGGATGGACCAGAGAGCATCACTTCCAACTTGACTCCTTCATGGACCTGCACAGCCCTTTCCAGCAAGCCCTTGCTAATAACCCTCCCTGGAGGCTTTGCAAAGAGGAAAAAGTTAAACACATTAATCAGGCGAGTCTGGCACTTTTCCCCTTTCTTTGTCATCATCACTGACCCCTCCAGTTTTGTGGAGCTTTTTTCCTCCTCTCCCATAAAATGTTTTTCATTCAGTGTTTGTTGTTCCTTTAAATTCTTCATGAAAAGTCATAAAACTATGTAAGAAACTACAGCAGTTTTCTTCTTAGAAAGCAGCTTGTGCCAGAAAAGCAGAGAAAAAAAATCTTGCTGGAGTGATGCAGAGAAAAGGAAGGAATAAAAGAATCCACAAGCAAGCAGGGAAGCGAGCAAGGGAGGCTGATTTTCACGTGCCCAGAACATTTGCTTTACCAGGGACAGTGTGACCATGACCAGCAGCATTTCCAAGATATCCCATGTAATCTATCTGACAAAAATGGGCCCTTCCATCTGAGTTTTCAGTTGCTACAGAAGAGTTGCTAATACATTTTCCTACAGAGTGCTCTGCCACGGAGGGAGCGAGACAGAGGAGGAGGAGGAGGAGGAGGAGGAGGAGGTGCTGAGCCTGTACATGCAGGATGGAGGAGTCACCCTCTTGCTGTGATGCCTTTTCCAGCAGCTGGGCTGCAGGGAGATCCATCCTCCAGCTGCCCTGGAGAGGATGCTTTGGCCAGGAGAGTTTGTTATCAGCACAAGTCCTTCGTGGGCATTTCTTGGGACACTCTGTCTTCCTGCCAAGGAGAGGGTTTGAGCATCTCTGTCCCAGCCCTTGGGGACTGTGCGTCAAAGAAATAAATTGCACCAAGGAAATGCTGAAAATCCTGCCCGTGGATTTCTCCTTGCCCAGGGCACTGAGCCCAACCATCTCCTCAGAGAGGGTGGAATGATGGGTTTTGAGCTGTTCAGCCCATTTCTGTTGGTGTGAAGAAGTGGCCTTGATGCATTTTCTTTGTGTGGAGCTCCTTACCTTGGTCTTCCTCAAATCCTCCTGACAGAAGAGCCCAGGAACTGGTGGCATCAATTTCCCAAGCAATGGAAGTCTCTCCTTGGAGTAAAATCACAGCAGCTAAGAAGCTTCCTCTGCAGGTTCATGAGTTTGTTTATTTCTGCTGCCTTTTATCTAGTAACTGATCTATTTTCTTGCATTTTCCACAGTGTCATTGGAAGCTGAAGCTCACAGTGGGCTCAGCAATTAGTGGTAGCACAGAAATATAAGGCAAAAACAAGTATTGCTAATGAGCTGACACATTAAACAATGAGTCACACTTCCATAAGGAGCCCAAATCGAGTTATAACCCCAAATAAACAAGCTGTGAGAAACAGTTTACAAAATATGAATGCGTTACTTATTTAACTGCCGTTGAGAAGCTGTGATATGAACCCTGAGATGTATTTAAATATCTGAAACAAATAGTCAGTGTGTGGTTTGTGAGCCCCAGGCAGCAGGGGCTGGAACAGTTGCATTGGATGGACCCTGCAGCTGGACATGGGTATGGAAAACACAAGGGGCTTTGGGGTGGTGTCCTCCACTCTGCACCCTTCCCCATCTGCCTGTGGACCAGGCTGGGGCTCTCCTGCAGCAGGGGAGGGAGGTGGCAAGGTCTGAGAGCCAAGAGATGCTGCAGGTGGGAATTTCCCTCCTCACAGAGGTGTTTTGAGGCAGTGCTGGCAATGGGGGATATCTCAGGCTGCTGCTGGTCATTAGCACTGGGTCAGGCAGAGCCTCGTGGCTTTTCATCTGGGGACTTAAAGGCAAAATGGAAGATAAATGTTCAGTCCTAAACCAAATGAGACACTTCCATGACAAAGGAGCAATGAAACATTCCATGTTAACCTGGAATAACTTGCTCCACTCCACACAAAGTAGATCTGGGGTTTATATTTTTTTCTCCTCACTGGTTTTCCTTTCACACCCTCAGCTTTAAAAGAAAAAGTCTCCTGCAGGTGTAAAATGGAACTCTTACATTTTCCTCCCCATGCCCCATTTTTCTTTCAGTCAAAAAGATTTGTAGAAGTGCAGCCAAATTCTGGATCTTTTGCCCCATCATGACAGTGAGAATTTATTATCAATGGAAATGGTCCCTGAAGCTCATTTGCTAAGGGCCCACGGGCTTTTGGCAGAGGTTTCTTGCTGCTCAGCCATTAAACTTTGACATTACATGCACAATGTCCCATCCCAGAGGCGAATCCCTCTTCTCCTGAGTCTCCATGTACCAGTGTTCCCAAAATGTGAGCTGTTTGCAAGCTCAGAGTAGCTCATACGTGAGTGCCCAGCTGTCATTTCTGCCCTGCTGGAGATGGAGAGCAGCCTCTGGATGTCCTGACATGGCCAGAAAGGAGCAGGGACATCCATGGCAGGTTTAGCAACTCACCAACCTCTTTATCTACAAGTCTCCCTCTGCCTTTGCAGTGTGGCCGGGCCACCTGAAGCCAGGGACTGCCAGGATGCTCAGTGCTGGAAACCTGCCCCTTGCTGCTCCTGGCTGCACACCCAGAGCCTCACAAATGGGGTTCAGGGGGAACTCTGGCACCAGAAAAGCATGGAGGTGGCTGGCAGACCTCAGGCAGATCTGGGTCGGCTCAGGGCACCAAAACAGGCTGTGGTGCTGCAGCCAAGCAGAACCTGATTGGGACACTGTCCCCACCATGGTCAGCTAGAAATTCCAAGGCAGATGTGTCTCCTTCCCTCTGTCTCTCCTGTTTCAAGTCCCTGGGTGAACATGGGGACAGAGCCATCTGAGAGGATGGTGGTACCACCCCAGAGACTTCCAAAGCAGAGGTGGTTTGTAGAGAGGAGGTGGAGTTTATGCCACAGGGGGGACAATGTATATGCTGGAAAGGATGGTGCTCCCCTGCCCCCCAACCTGGTAGTCAAACCTTCCTGGAGGAGAACAATTGGGACCCCCCCAGCCTGTGGGTGCCACCCAGGGGCAATGAGAAGGGTGTCAGGGGCTGTGATGCAGGATGCTGTGCCCCCTGAGCAGCAGTGGTGACAACCAGTCTTGCAGCACCTTGCTGCTCTGAGGCATCCCCAGCAGAAACTGGGTGGGAGACCACACCAGTGCAGCCTTGAGTCCCTCTCAGATCTCCAATCCCAGCCTCACCCCTCCTCTCTGCCAATGCCACCAGAGCCAGCTTTAGGTTTTACAACTCACACCACAGCTGGTCCTAGTGAGCCCTCCAGGAGGAGCTCAGCAGTGTAGTCACAGCTCTCATCTTTCCCAGACCCTCCTGGCACTCACCCCACACTCCCAGCCCTCTGCCCAGGCTCCCCAGCCACTCACACCTCTCCTCCTCTGCTACCCTGGCCAGAGTCACAGTCCTCAAGTCACGAGTGGTGAAAGTACAAGCTCCTGGGCTGGCAAGGTGAAGAGGTTTTAGAAGTATATTAGGAATAAACTAAATGTCAGTAATGGCAAAGGATGCTACTACGTAGAGATGGTAAAATTGCTGCTAACAAGGGAGGAGAGGCAGATGTGATCAGTGTTTCTGTTCCGTGTATTGGGAAGGAAGCACCTGCAACACCCAAGGACAGTGAAGTGCTCTTCAGCCTCTTTCTCTCAAAGGAAAATATCAAACAACATCTACACGGGACTAACATTTTCACATCACCCTAAAAATGACAACTCTCTCAGGAATCGGTCTGATTTCACATGTCAAGAGTCTGAAAAGAGCTGGGTGAGGGTTTCTGCAGCCCTCCAGTGCTGCTGGTGAATGATTTTGTGCCCAGAGAAATGGGGCATATTTGGCAGGTCCAGAGCTCAGGTTCTGCCTGGCCTCCATGAGCATCAGAAGAGCACAGAGCAGGTTCAGCAGTTGCTGGAGAGAGGTGCAGCTGTGGTGAGTTACTCAATGAGATACTGGAACGGGTTCAGAGAAGGGCAACGAAGCTGGTGAAGGGTCTGGAGAGTTTCTCCTATGAGGAGAGGC
>JANHGL010003408.1:7928-24124 GCA_024611195.1 Ceyx melanurus | reverse complement strand
GGTCCCCCGGGCGGTGCTGGGCTCTCGGCCGGCTCGGGGTGCGGGATCCTGCGGGATCCCTTCGAGATGACGACTCGGGAGGCCGAGCCGTGCGGTGCAGCTGCTGCGGGAGGCTGGTCAGGGCGGTGCGGGATGCGCTGCAGTTCCCCGCACACCGAGCCAGAGCATCCCCAGCGCCGGGGTGCTGCGGAGAGCTGCGCCGGGACCAACTGAGCTGCGTTCGGTGCCGTTCCGTGGTTCCATAGGGTTGGTTGGTGTGCGGGATGCCAGGGCACGGGGAGCTGACGGGGGTCCCAGAGCCGTGGGGCGAACAGCAGCACCCTCGGGCTCCCCTAAACACACCCCCGGCAGCCGGGGAGCAGGAGAGCCGGTACCCGGTGGATCTGGGCAGTGAGCAGGAGCTGGGCACGTGTGGTCCAGCTGAGAGCAGAGCATCAGCGGGGTTGGTGGGGGCACCACTCCTGGCACCTCAACATCTGGCTGCACCTCTGCCCACGGCCTGCGAGGGGACGGGGGCTAGAGCTGCCCCCCCAGCCAGCCCTGCCAGGGAAAGGTAGGTGCGTGTGTGCACCAGAGAGTGAAATGGAGACCTGTGTGTTTAAACTGGCAAGTCCTGTGTTTGTCATCGAGCTGTAAAATGATACCCTAACAGATGAGGACAGGAACTTCTTGGAAGGCTCCAGCACAGACAGCAGGAGTGGGGGAATAGCATTTTGCTTTATTTCTTCACACGCAGTCCAAGGTTTGGTTTTTTTTGGTTTTGTTGAGGTTTTTTTGTTGTTTGGTTGGGTTGTGTTTTTTTTTGAGGGGGGGTTGTGTTTTTTTGTGGGTTTGTTGCTTTGGTTTTTTTTCTTGCACTGTTATATTCTTCTATCCAAAAATGGCGACGAGGCTGCCAGCTCTCAGGAGCAGGAGCTGCCGTTCAGAGGGTTTGCTCAGTGCCTGACACGACAGGGTGGGGGGGTCTCTAGCTGGGATCCAGTTAAACTCACAAATAGGCTTGAAGGCTAAGGAAGAAAGCAAAGCAGTGCCTGGGAACAGTGTGACTGTGTGTGCACCAGCGTGTGCACGGCACCACCAGAGAGCTCACATCCAAAATGAACACCACACACCAGCTACTTATGGAGCTGCAGAAGACATTACAACCATGCAGATGATACAGAGCAGCAGGCTGAGGGGGGTTTTTTTTGTGCTGCATTGTCAGGGAACGTGTGCTTCAGCTAGCAGCCGGCTCCTGTTTATCACTAGGATATAGTACCTATTTCAGTGGGTGGATAATTTTAGGTGAATGAGAAAACGCTGCTTTTCTTTGGGTTGATGCCATGTGCTGGGTGAGATTGTGCTCGCAGCAGTAGCTTCCATCAGGTGCTGCGTGGTAGGAAGACAGCAGCTTAACTTGGCGAGCTCTCCCCAGTTGATTTGTCACTCCGAGGTGGTGCCTTATTTGGCTGGATGTGGATCTCGTGAGAGGTCACCAAGCTGGAGGGAGGGGGGTTTGTGGCAGAAACTGAACGTAGGCTCTGGTTCTGCAGCGCTGTGGCTGTCAGGAGGTGGCATGTGTGGAGTGACGAGGTGCACGTGAGCTACTGCTGAATTAAGGATGTTCTTTTTTAGCTCAAATTAGGGGAAAATCCTTGACAACAACAACACCCAAAAAAAAAGAAAACCAGAAAAGTTTGTTCTCCAGTCCCTCTGTGTGATGCCAGCAGCATCTCAGCTCCATCTCAGCTCAGCATCACCAACGTCTGAACAGCAACTGGGGTGTCCCCAGAGGAGTGTCAAAGAGAGATGGGCTTTGGCTCTGGGGACCTACCCAGCACGGTCCCTGTCCACCTCACAGGCTGCTCTTCATCCCCTCAGCCTCACCAAATGGGATCATTAAGAAGATGAGTGTGCTGGGAAGATGAGTGAGTAGGGACCAGATTCAATGCTTGTGGTGTCAGCAAAGTGCTGCCCAGCTGTAGGTGTCCAAGTGCCACGGGCTGTGCTGGAGGCAGCTGCATGCCTGGCACTGCTGGGCCCTTCACCAGCTGCATGGCCAGCTGAGCAGCCACCCTCTGTGAGGAGACTCTGTCCTTGTGAGGAGACTCTGTCCTTGTGCTGGTTCATGGCCCTCATCATGACCCAGTGTGAACACAGACTGTCCCAGGGAGGTCGCAGCCTGCACAGCTGGGTGGTAGAAGAGCACCAGGGAAGGGAGACACAGCTTTCCCACCCCGAGGGCTCTCCCTGGGGCACACCTCCTTTGCTTGGATGGAAGGGGATGGGAAACCTCAGCTCCTGGCATCAGGAGGGCTCTAAGAACAAGTGGAGTGAAAGAAAAGTACCAATAATAGTGGACCAAGCCTCCCGCAAGAGTCAAGCAATGGATAAAGAGCCCGTTAGACAAGAGGGCATTGATGTCTTCCTAGAGACATCAACGTTGCACAGTGAGGATCAGGTTATGTCTGCAATGCTCACCCACAACCTTCCCTCGTGGGCTGAGAGCCAAGTGCTGACAAACACGGTCATAAAGTGGGACCATGAGGCAAAGCTTGGCCAATCCAGGGCTTCCAGCAGTGACACAGTGGTGGCAGTGATGGGAGATCATGAAGAGTTCATGGTTAGCTGGTGTCTTGCAGATTGGTGGAGACCTGAGATGTCCAATTAATGGACGCTTTGGGGTGTGTGGTGTGGGGTGCTGCCACAGAAAGGACACACCAGATCTTTGGACTCTTCTCTGGCTGTTGCCTTGTTGATCCCACTGGCTGTCCCAGGTCTCCCTGGTGGTGTCTTAGAAGGGACATGATGGTGTCTGTATTCTAGGACAAGTCCAGGGATGTAGGAAGCAGCCCTAACCATCCCACCTGCCATTCTCTCCACAAAGCCACCTGTTGGTCAGGTAAGGTGCTCCAGGCAAGGCTGCTTCCAGATGCTGGGGACCATCAACAAGCCATTTGTACAGGTCAAAGCATTCTAGAAATGCATGGATGGGGCTGTCATCCCTTCATCCTACTCCAGGCCACTTCTACCCTCACTTCAGAGCTCCTTAGAGCAGTGCCAAGGGGCTGAGACAAGCAGAGCATCAGAATCAGGGCAGTGTGGTGGGGCAGGAAGATCCCAGAGCTGAGCTATGGGTTGGGGACTTAAAAAGCTCTGGCACAGTTGGCTTCGAAGCCAGGACACCCTCAGCCTACAGGACAAGAGGAGAGCAGCAGGGGACATGTTCATCAGTGTCCTGGTCTGGCACTCACAGACCAGCAGCCATCTCCACATGCTGGTGTATTTTGAATGCTGGGGTCTCAAAAGCCTCGGGGTGACTTCCACAGGCACCAGTAAAAATGTGTCACCGGGAGCAGCAGTTTTGTGTAGGGACAGACCCCCCCTGGTTTCAGCCACCCTGCTGCCTGTGGCATCGCATTGCCCTGCCAGTCACCCGTGGGGCAGGGACCCCCCTGTGGGGGTGCAAGTGGGCATGGAGGTGGGGGGGTCTGCGTGTGAGTCCATGCAGCCCCCCTGTCGTGCCAAGGTGAGGGACATCTGAGGATATTGCAGTGCTCCAGCACAGAGCTCTGTGGGCTAACCGAAAACAGATGTATAAAAATAAACAGAAATACTAGAGATGTGATTACCAAGGAAACGCATTTACATACAGGAAAACGTCCAAAATGACTGTCATTTACTTCCTTTATTTATTCACATTTATAGAAATGCTCCCACCCAGAGATCTGGGCTTGATCGTGCTCAAATTGCAAGAAATAGAGCCTGCTGGACCCTCACCCCATCACCCACCACCCACCGCCAGCTTACTCCGCTGCCAGGGAGGAGAGCAGCTCTCCCCGATGGAGCTCGGTGTGTGCAGTGCTGGAAATCCCTTCATTTCCCATCTCTGGGCACAGAGATTCTCCACTGACATCATGGGACCCAGGGAAGGATTTTCTGGGCTCTCACTGGGGTGACCTTTGCCTGCCCCCAGCTCTGGGCAGCTGCAGGGGGAATGGGGCAGTGGGAGCTGTCGGGGTGAAGCAGCAAGGACATTACTGGGGCAGGGATATGGGGAATTTCTCGGTCCAGTTGCCAGCAGAGAACCTGAAGGGGGGAGATACAGACTGAGGCAAATCAGAAAAGAAGCATTTTAACTTGCAAGAAATGGAAATCAGAAGAGTGAATTTGGGTCATGCCAAAGGATTTGTTCTACAGGAAATGAAATGTTGTACAAGCCTTTCCTTTGCTCCCCTTCTTCTTCCTTTTATTGCTTCTTTGGGGGGATTTTTACAATTAAAAAAAAAAAAATTAATTTAGAAAATGCACAAAGAAAATGTTTAGTTGTCCTTTTTATCCTGTGGTTTTACACTGAATGCAGCCCAGCTTCAGTCCGACCCAAATGGCAGCTGGGGCTCGTTTACCAGCCATCAGCAACAAAATCCTGCACTGTTTTGGCTGGAATTCTCTCAGACTAGAATAGTCTTCACTCCAAACCCTTCCCTGTAGCCACAAGAGTCCAGGCTCTGAACAGTGCCATGAGGGTCTGGCATGGAGACAAGACCCTGCTCTGGTGCCTGACCCAGCTCCATCCCAGCCCCCAGAAAGCTCTGGAGATGCTGGGGTGCAGTGACCTCGAGGTCCGTGATCTGGGAACGACTGCAGAAGAGACTGTTTTGAAGAGACTTGTGCAGGGGTTTTTTTTTGGTGGGGATAGTTGTTTGGTGCAGCTTTTCCTGAGGCAGGGACATGAATGATCTCCAGACTGCTAACCTCGACTCTGGAGATGATCTGCTCTGGAAGGAGCAGGGAGATGTGCAGCTCTGGCAGGATTGGTCCAGCTCTGGACAGGGAGCTGGTGACCTGCAGAGCATCCAGATTTACCACATGCAAGGAAAGACCCCGAGGCCCCGAGGCTGCTCTGCCATTGCTGAAGTGAACATTTGGTACCACGGACCTTTTGTTCCAGCTGAACTCCTGGTCCACGTTGGCTCAGCTCTCCCGCTGGCTGTGTGGTGATCCTGCAGGACTTGGGATGGTGCTACAGTCCGCAGCCCAGGTGGAAACCAGGTGAGGGAGGCTGAGTCAGCGATGCCCACTGCACTGCCCGTGCCAGCCTCCCCCAGCGAAGGGCAGCTGGCAGATGACACAGTTTGCTGCTCTCTTCTTGCGCCGCCTCTGCTGGGTAATTGGAGCTGACAGGGTGTGTGCAGAGTTGCTGGGTAATTGCCCACACACCTAAGGTGTGGTGGAAGTCAGGAGGAGAAGCAGAATCTTCCTCCTGACCTAGATGCAGAGGTGCTGCCCGGCAGCGGTGGGACGAGGAGGTGGAGAGGAGGACAGCGGGTGATGAAACGCTCCAGCCTCCCCTCAGGCTCTCTGGAGAGGGAGCTGAAGTAACCAAACCCAACCCGTGCTGGAAGGGGAAGGCAGAACTGGAGCTGGGAGCTGGGTGAGAGCATCTGTGAACAGCCAGGGAGCCGGGGGCTGGCACGGTGACACACGGGCTCTGAGTCAGCCCCGTGATGCTGTCACAAGGGGGGCTGTGCTCACGGAAGCCTCACGTGTGGGCCGAGGAAGGTGATGCTCTGCTGGCTGCCCGTGCTTGTGCCCACATCTTCCCTCGGTCGGGTTAACTGGATCGTTTGCCTAGAAGTAGGGTGCCAAACACTAATGGCTTTGGACAATCAGCTCGTTAATGCCCCTTCTGGGGGATGCTGCCAGTGCTGTGCCAAGCTGGCCCAGCTCAGGGCAGAGGGGCTTGGGCACTGCTGCCAGGAAATGTGCCAGAAAACGTGCCAGCATCAAGGAATTCTGCAGCCATTGACTTGACAGAGCAGCGTGGTCCCCATGGTGCAGGGGATCTGCCTTGTTAACCACCAAAAGGAACAGGGATGGGCCACTGAGTCTGCTTCCCAACCACAGCAAGCAACTGGAGAACAGAGATTAGGGCCAGATACTCCTTTCATCCATTCCAACATCTTCTCAAGCTCACCTCCAATGCCAAAGTCTGGAGGCTACACCATGCCCTGAGCAGAGGTACCCTGACATCAGCATGGGTGAAACTCAGCAAAACCCAGGTGACTGTCCCATCTTAACCTTGAACCTGCGAGGAACTCTCACTAGCCAAGTGCCAGCAGTGCAGCAGCATCAGGCAGACCGGTCATCGTTTCCAGTCTTGACAACCTCACTATGTAGTGGGGGAATCAAGTCCTTGTGCCACTCAAGCAGCCCCCTGCCTGAGTTTCAGTCTTGCCTAGGGAAGCCATAGATGTCCCTCCTCTAGGTTCTCCTTACACAGGCCTTACATCAACCCTTCCTACTTGGGTCCCACCTTCCTTGGCCTCAGCTTCCCTCCCCTCCCCTCCCAGCCGTGCTGTTCCCTGCCTCTGCCTGTTCCTGGCTCGGGAAATGTCCATGCTGGGACCTGGAGTCCTTCCCTCCATCCCTTTCCTCACGCAGGGATGGAGGCTCTGGACAGGACTGGCCATTTGTCCATCCTCACCCTCTGACCTCCCCTGGCCTGGCAACCTCATGATCTGATTTCCTTCATTTCTCAAAGTCTCCATGTCAACATCCCTGGGTAGAAACCAATTCATGTCTACTGCAATCCATTTCAGAGACACCAAACCAACTCACGGCAGTTCAATCTGAGGTTATCATCAGGACCAAATTCCCCTTTTTTGCTCAACAGCAAAACAAACTCTAAGCTTGCCTCCTCTGTTTCTGTCTGGTAGAGCAATCTGACCGTGATCAAGGCTGTCTGTAGTACTTGTTCTCCCATCTATGCCCTGGAAGATAAGTTCTCTCATATCCACAGTTCCCAGGATTACTCATTCCTCCTGGATGAGGCTTTCTAATTCTTCCATTTTATTGCTCATGTTCCTGGCATCAGCACAGAAATACTTGAACTGCTTCTGCCTGGTCTTATCTGAGCTCTCGGCCGAGGAGGTGCCGTCCATTTGCTGGCTGGAAGGTCTGCCTGACGTCGGGTTTTGGCAAGGTAAGAGCCCTCCCATTCCTTGCTGCTCTCTCCTCTTCCTTTCTTGGTCGCCCTGCTCCTGCTGACATGGTCATCCTCTGCTCTGTGTGTACTCCAGACAGGGAGCAACCAAGGCCAAGAAAGGAAACACTCACTGAGACAGTCCCAAGGCTCAGCCACAGGGAACATCACTACTTATCTTTCTTCCTCCTGATAACCTCCTTTTAATATTATCCACTGCAGACTCACCCTTCGCAAGTTCTTTATCCACTTTAATTCTGTGATCCCATCTTCTCTAGGTTAGCTCATAATTTCCCATGGGTAATTTATCCGATAGCTGTTTAAATCTAGACAGACAGAAAGCAATGCACTGCCTTTGTGCAGAGCAGCCATGGCTTGCTTGCTCTCTGACAAGATACCTTTGGAGAGCCCATGTTGCATTTTATTCCATTTTCCCATACTTCTCAGAGACTTTAACTCTGTCCCATTTAATGCAACCTCAAAAAGCTCACATGTAGCAGAGGCCAGAACATTTATCCTGCATTTACAAGTTAAAACACAAGCTTTACAGTCCTCAGTGCAGTGGCAATGCCTCGGACTGACTCCTTGCTACTGGTTCTGCTCCTGCATGAGCTGTTTCTTCCAGGACTCTGAGGCAGAACTGAGCTGGTTCCCCGTAAATTCAGTGCATTCAACAGTTGGGCCTTCTGTCCCACCAAGGCAGTGGTCACCTCCATTCCCATCCCATCATTCCTGTGTTTAAAATTAGCATCTTCAGGCAGTGTGAAGTTGCATCTTCTCCCCATCCTCCCATCCTCATTCAGGACTTACTTCTCTTGTCATAAAGCCTACTGGTCGTGCCACCCAGGAGAATAGGTCTCAAAGTTCTCAAGGAAAACCCCACACTGAAGAACAACCCTTTTTCCACCAGTGCTGACCAGTGGCAAAGTCTTCTTCATGAACTGTGGTCTCCTACCCACCTCCACCGTGGTCCCTTCTGTCCCTTCTGCAAAGGCAGCCACAGAAGTCCCCTGAAGACTTTCTTCTTTTTGCTCATTTGCCCACCTTGGCACAGACATGTGACAGCAGAAACCTGGCCACCAGTGGAGTCCACACACCTTCACCTGCTCTGTTCCCTCGCAGTCTCCTCTGCATGCTCCCTTTCATCTCAGCTTCTGTTTCTTGGTTAACACTATTCTCTCCATCTTTATTTTAGGACTATTTTATCTTTTATGGCCTGCCTTCTGTTTCTCCTCCCTTACCTCTGATCCACCAAGCCTAGATTTCCACTCCATTTTCTGGTCTACAACCTGCCTCCTCCTTTTGCCTTTGGTTTCTAACCCTGAGGGAGGGTGTCCACCCTTGTTCGGATTGCCCTTCTGGTCTTCTCACACAGTAGGTATCTGCAGTTCTTAGGTTTTCTTATAGTTCCCCCCTTTATCCTTTCCTATCTTGTTTGAAATTTCCTATTTTACCCCCACAGCTGCTTCTGCACTTGGGGTCTCTCCTCTGCAATGCTCTCTGGATGCAGCCCCACTTCACTTGCAAGCACCAGCAGGATGAGGTGGTGGGCAGCTCTGGGATCAGGGTATTCTCTTCTAGCTGGTAGCACCCTCATCCCCTGCACCTCAGCTCTGTTCTTCCTTTTCCGAGTGGCTGCAAGAGAGAGGGGAATCAGGCCATGAAATACACACAGCAAAGGCTACTCCACTCTGACCCTTCACCACGAGCAGCCCACTTAGAAAAGAAAGGAGCTGCAGGACACATTCAGTCACACAACAGTCGGGACACTGAAGTATAAGATTCCATCCCATTAAAAAGCTCAAAGATAAAAATCCTCCTCTAGAGGCATTGTTGTTTTCAGGAACACCTTAAAGACTCTTTGATTTTTCATTTCTTATGTCCTTGTTATACAAAAGCAACAGAACAGCTCTCCACACAAGCACCATTAGCTACTTAACACATCAGAGAAGGAAGGAATAAAACCTGATTTTGTGGCTGTTCTTTGGGCCCAGCTCACCCAGCCACGCAGAGACACAGCAGAATCCAAGTGACGCACCACCCCTGTAGCCATTTCCAAAGAAGGGACCGTTGTGAGATGATTTTATCAGGCAGAACCATCACAATCACTTGTGGATTTCATCCAATTTCACCCTTCTCTCGAGCAGAACAGAAGACACGAAGTGCAGGCTCCAGTCTCATTAGAGACAGGGTTCAACAAAGCTGCCCTCCCGAGCCACCCACACATACAAGAGCATCATTTGCTCTCTATTTTGGGATGTAGTCACAAATGGACCCCATCCACAAGCCAGGTACCATCGGATGAAGGTTTGTTCAGCTGTAGACAACTCCACCAAAGTCAGGACAAGCCAGACATGGATGTCAGACCCAGAAGCAGAGCACAAGCCCTTCGGGGTCTCCCAGCAGTCATTCGTGGTGCCATTTTCCTATTCCTTGCCTCCTGACCCCCTGGGCCACTTCATCAGAAAGGTTCCAGCCCAAGCCCCAAATTTCCAAGAGACGTGAAAATAGCAGAATGTAAATTTTGCGGAGGCTTGAAATTTCAAGTGATTTGCCGGTGTCAGAGCCGTAAAATCAATTTGGCAGGTGTTCGCCAGTTAAAATTAGTTCTAAGTGAAAGCTGGAGGCATCATTGTGGGTGTCTTTGAGCATTGTTTTGGATGCAGGAGGCGTCAGCAGGCCCGTGCAGACGCTGGAAGGTGCAATCCTTCCCGTGCAGAGCTTTCTGTGCCGCTCAGCGGCCGCTGCCGGGTGGCTGCAGAAACAAAAGACAAAGTGCAGCCTCTGCAGGGATTTGCTGTTGCCAAACCCCAGCTTTGCTAAGCTCCTGGGGTGGGCAGTGTGTGCGGGCCGCAGGGTGCTGGGGGTCCCTGCCCTGTGCTGTTGTCTCCCCGGGGCAGCCCAGCCAGGATGGGTGGGCTCGAGGGGCAGTGAGGGTGGGAGAGACCCGATGAACTCACGGCATGGACAGGTGAGTGGGTTCTGCTCACCCTGCCCAAGGCAGCACCTCTCTGTGCTTCTTCCCCCTGGCAGAGCTTCCCTGCCAGCAGACGTGACAGGCTGTGGGGTGTGAAGCAGAATTACTCAGCATTCCCCCTGTGCTGGACACTGCTCACTGCCCAGGCTGCTCCTGCCTTTCCCAGGCACTTCACTTGCTGGGTTAGGTCTCCACGGAACTTCTTTGGAGGGGTGGAGGATTCCGTGAGAGGACAGAGTGGAGTTCACCAGATACATGATGCAATCTCATCTCAAGAGGCACTAGGCAGCTGCTGAGTGGCCCAGCCCAGCACCCTGCCTTCCTCAGCACAGCACCCTGCCTTCCTCAGCACAGCACCCTGCCTTCCTCAGCACAGCACCCCGCCTTCCTCAACACAGCACCCTGCCTTCCTCAGCACAGCACCCTGCCTTCCTTAGCACCTGCAGTGCAATCCATGCCTCGGGGACAGCAGGAGATGCCACAGCAATGCCCAGCAGCAAAGGGAGCAGAGCTCATCCTGACCAGTTCCTCCAGATTCTTCTTCCCTACCCACACAGGAGTAGGGCTATGTCTTCTCCTGACTCCTTACTCTCTTTCCCAAGGAGCCTGGCAGGTGCAGGAAAGGGATTTGGGGCAGCTGTGGGAGGAAGGTCATTGTGTTTTTCAGTGGGAGGGGTAAAGTGGATGAACAGAGAAGGGGATCAGTGAGTCCTGAGTGGAGATGAAGGCAGACCTGGAGTACACATCCCACACCCCATGTGTGAAGGAGTGGCACGAGGAGAGCTCCTCCTTTGCCCTGCCTGTTCAGACATCACCGCTGATCTCTGTCACTGCAGTTCACACACACACCCCTCCCAGTACTCCACAGTCCCCTCTCAGACACCCTTGGCCCCTGGAGGTTCCCTTGTAGGACCTGCTCAAGTTTTGTCACAATACTTGTCTGGGAAACCTGGAGCCAGTGTTGGCTGGAGAAATGAGCATCCCGCAAACCCAGGCAAGAGGACCTGACTGTGCCCCTTGCACAGCAGCCAGGGGGGCACGATCTCCCTGTACCACTGCAGCACAGCAGGAAGCAGAGCCAGCAGACTCTCCTTCTTCCCTCTGCAGTTCCCTCCTCTCCCCACTCCTCACACCCAGTTGGCTGTCCCAGAGGCCGGACCTTCCCATCAGCAGGTCATCCAGAAGGGACTCTGCCCGATGCTGCTCAGGGCTGCTGTCTGATGCAGCAGCACAGTCAGAGATTCCAGTGCTAAGGACACCAGCAGCCAGGGTGGTCTCCCCTCCATCATGGTGCTGGGTTGTGGCAGAGAAGGAGCAGCCTTCAGAGAGAGGTGTTGAAGATCTTCAGCACATTTTGCAAGAGAAAAACTGTGAATTCCATTGCCCCCATCAAATCTTCCTGTCCTCTTCATGCCTGAGCTCCGCCCTGCCCTCTCAGCTTATGGCTGGGAAGAAAACCTTTCCCATCTCTCCCGATGCTGCTGTGAATGGGACTGGGGCCATGGGACACCCTGGTGGTGCCTGTCTGCGATAGGCAGTGTCCCAAGGCAAGCTGACCCTTGGAACTCCTCTGGGGGGATCCCAGGATCTTTTGCTCAGGTGGGACACTCTCCTGCTGACTAAGGCTCTCCAACCCCTGAGAAACACATTCTGTCCTCTGCTCCACACCTCCAGCAGGGACACCTGAGCTCCATCCACACCTCTCCAAACACAGCAACTCTGTCCAGCTCCCCATCAAGCTGGGGCTCCTCTCCTGCTGGTGACATCACTCAGTTCCCCAGCCAGGCCCAATTCCCAAGTGCTTCCTGAGGACCAAAAGCAGCTCCAGGACCCCAGGCCCATGGAATAGGGGTCAGCAGAGCAAGACATACCCAGAACCAGGGTCTCTGGGCTGTTATGTTGACAAATGGCAGCAAAGCTGGACCAGCATCATCCCTGTCCCCACTTCAGGGTCAGCAAGGAGTCCTCAGGGCAGGGCAAGGAGCCCTTTATCTCCCCTTTTGCCATTAAAAAAGAAGCAGAAAGGGGTTGGTTTTCATTAATATTTTTCTTCAAAAGTTTTCTGGCTTCCTTTCCCTTCCCTGTCTTCTGCCAATATTTCTTCGAGGGGGCGGGCGAGCGAGGAGCAGGGAACGTCTGGCAGGTTTTTGTTTTCAATTCGCACAAACTGATTTTTGTGTGTGTGTGTTTCTTCTCGTTCTGGAAACCCTCTGCAGACAGGCACTTCCTGCAGAAATCATCATTTTCAAGGGAAAAAAATATCTTGCAAACACGTTTTGTCCCTTTCGCTTTGCCCCAGGGTCTGCAAAACCCTGGGCTGGGCTGCTTCGTGTTCCTGGCCGTGCACCAGCCCCCAGCAGTGACCAGCACTGTGCTCCCACAGCCCTGCCCGCCCCGTGCCTGCTGCCTGCCCCCTTTTTTCCCTGCACACCTCCTCCCCGTGCTGCCCCATTGCTCCCTGGTGGCTCAGGATGGGTTTGCCCAGCTCCTGTGCAGCCAAAGACACAGACAAAAGCTCCAAGCCTGGTTGATGAAGACTTTTGAGTTTGGTCAAAAGGAGGGTGACATCAGTAGAGCTCCACCACGGCATCCTGCCCTGGGAGGGCAGAGCTGCCCTGTCTTGGCAGAAGGCCACTCCAGATGTTTTAGCAGCTGTTCACCTCCAGCTTTCTCCCTGCTCGGTGCCTCCACGGTGCTCTCAAGGACAGGCAGGCAGCGGTGGCTGCAGCCAGGCAGGGGCACCTGGAAGCAGCAGGGGACACCTGGGAGGAGCAGGGGACACCTGGGAGGAGCAGGGGCACCTGGGAGGATCAGGGGCACCTGGGAGCAGCAGGGGCACCTGGGAGGAGCAGGGGCATCTGCCACATGCAGACCCAGCATCAGCTTTGGCCTCTCCCCACCCGGGTCCCCAGTGAGCCCCACACCACCTGCCAAGCAGCACTGGTGGGACATTGGTCCATCTGGAGCTGGAGTTCCTTAGATGAAGTTCTCTGGTCCCGCAGCCTGTGCTGGCGGGCAGGCACAGGGGTAGCCAGGAGTGTGAGGTTAAATAATTCATTCCTCATAAATCTTTCCTCGAAACCATTTTTTTCTTCCCAGGGAGACACATTACCACCTCACACACGCAAACCTGACCAGGAATTATAAGAGCAGGTTTCTGCAGCAGCAAACAGGGCAGGGTGAAGGGAGAGAAGGGAAGGAATAAAATATAGATTCTTGAACTCAGACCTGGGAAGCAGCAAAGCATCAATCTTGTTAAAGGACTAGTGTGGACTCTCCAGCCAGCCCACTTCATCCTGACTCCTGACAGGCCCCGATGATTTGTGCCTGCTCAGCAGAGGAGAAGTCCCATAACTCACCCGCGGCGATGGCGTGGGATGGGGGAATGACTCACCCTGCTCTGCATCCTGCCGCGGCACCCGGGGCTCCCCGTGTGCCAACCACCCCCGCTCGCCCCCGGGCTCCTGGGACAGGCGTGGGGTCCGGCCCCATCCCGCTCCTCCCCGCTGCCACACAGGCCCTGCAGAGCGTGGCAGGAGCCGCTCCTGGTGGAGCTCCTGGTGGTTTTAGCCATTGCACAGCCTGGGTTATAAGGGGGCGGGGGTTGAAATTCCCAAGATGTCTCAATTTACTGTGCATCCCTAAGGTGCTTTCCCAGAAAACAGGCAGGGTGTCCATCCCCCACCTCTCGAGCTGGAAGGATTTGCTCTTTAGACCCAGCCCTTGCTAAACTGGAGGAATCCTGCCCTGGCTCCCGACAGTGGCGGGTCGAGCCCGCGGGGCTCTGCGGAGATGTGCTGAGCGTGGTTATCAGGGCTGAGATGGACGGTACCTCTGCTCCCAGCCCTGCCCTCAGGCACCGGGACTGAATTGTTGATTAGCGGCAGAATCCCGAGCAAGGAGAGGAAATTCTCCCTGGAGCCCTGCCAGGCCAAGTCCGCATCCAAAAATACATCCTGCCGTCCAGCTTGCAGCCCAGAGGTTTTTTTGGAAGGGAGGCTGCAGCTGCTTGGCATGCAGAAAAAAAATAAAAATATAACAGCAGCCCTGAGATCCCCGCATCCTCGTGAACAGCGCTGGAGTCACTTTCAAATCACAGCATTTATTCCAAAAGAGGGATGAGGAGAAGAAAGAGGAAAAGACACACACGCACCACCATGGATCTGGCAGGCAGAGACAGCTCCGGGGCTTCTGTTTGCCCATCACGGGAAGATTTACTAGGGGAAAAATATAGGCTGATTAATTATGCAGCCAGTTTGGTCCATTATATCATAAAACCCAGCTGTGTAGGACAACCTTGGAGATGCTACCTCTCCGGCATTATCTCAGCCCGGAACCAGGCGCCCGGAGCCAGGAGAAGGCGCCGGGCCGAGCGGAGCGATAGCATCTCCCGAAACCCACCTCGGCCGTTGGAGATTAGGAGTGCAGTGAACTTTGATATTGCACCGCTGCTAATTTCAATCGGCAGGGCCCTCGCCGGTGTCACCGGAGGCCTCGGGTTCATTCAGAGAGCTGCGGCAGCTCGCGAGGGGAGGAGGGAAAACAGCCAAAGACTCTCCTTGAATATTAATGAAGCATCAAAGCTTTTAGCTGCATGGCCGTGTCTGAGCGCGACTGCTCTCCAGGGCTCTGCTATGCTTGGCACAATAAAGCCTTGGTAATTATTTCCAATAACTAATTTAGATTATCATTAGCCCCACATTGGAGGCACAGAGAATGCTGCCCTTTCAAACACTTGAACCGCTGAGCCTCAAAAATAAAACGCTCGCTCCCTGCAAAGAGATCTTTGCCAGCTCTAATAAATTAGAATATATTTGTGTGCGTTAGCGCCTGTGGTGGCTCCGGATAATGAGAGCAGGTTGTGTCTGGGAACGGAGGAGAAGGCAGCACCTCCTATGCACCCCCCCACCCTCTCTGCCCTGCACGGTGCACATTCCTCCAGGCCCCAATTTGTCCCCATTATCCTCCCACAGCCCCCAACCCCGAATCACCCAGACCTGGCAGCCGACCCTGTCACAGCCAGTAATAACCCATAAATCATTCCACGCTTTGGAAGAAATTTTCTGTGTGGTGTGAGCAGCCTCCTGTGCCCCAGCCCTCCCCGCCAGCCCCGGGCCAGGCTGGGCTCTGCACCCCATGGCAGATGCTCTGCCCCAGCCCCCCTGTCCTCTGTAGCTGGGGGGCCTCCAGCAGCTGTGCCCACACCTCCCCGGACATCTCTGCTGCTGTATCCAGCCCTGGGCACACCCAGGAGGGTCTCAGCACTGGGGTGTCCAAAACTGCAGGGCTCCTCCAGGCTCCACCAGGCTCAAGGAGCAGCCTGTGCTGCCTGCTCACCCACTGCCACCCATTCCACCTCCTGGAGCAAGCCAGCAGGGATGTCCCAGCGAGGGGGTGGGAATGTGACACACCTCCAGCCCACAGCCAGCCGGCAACCCTCCGACTGGACCAAGATGAAGGCGAAGCTCTGGGTGCCCCACCTGAGCCCAGAGCCAGCCCTGCACCGAGGAGACCTGCCTGCAACTCCTGCCTCTGCCACCGCAGGGGCCTTGGGACCTTGGGTGAATCACTCCAGCTTTCGCAGCCTCTGTTTCATCAACCATGTCATTAGGCTAATGATAATTAATGCCTGCAAAGGGCTTTATGCTCTTCAGCTGGAAGGTGATAGTGAAGGGTAAATTATTGTTATTACCGTAAATACAGGGTACCTACCACTTACCACGGGTGGGACCTGCTTTCTGACTTGCCTCAGCTCTTCTTGGATTAGGACCAGGGTCAAGTGCAAGCTTCACTTCCTCCAACGTTTCCAAGTGCATTTGGGACAGGTATGGCCAGGCTCTGATCCTTTTCCATGCAAAGACCCAAAAATGAGGGTTGAGCTCATTCCACAGAAGCCTGCATGTTGCAGGGCCTCTGGAGCTGGATGCCAGAGCTGCCACTTCCATGCCCATCCTCCAAGGGGATGGTACCTATCTCTCACTGGCTTTGGTATCTACCCCTTTGGTGGTGAAACCATCTGAGCTGCTCCCCTCCTTCAGTACACAAACGTGAGTGTGCACTGAGAACACACGTGTGCAAGGAAACACCTCACAGCATCACAGATGTTAGGAGTTGGAAGGGACCTAGAAGATAATCTAGTCCAACCCCCTGCCAGAGCAGGGGCACCTAGACCAAGTCCCCCAGGAACAGATCCAGGCGGGTCTGGAATGTCTCCAGAGCAGGAGACTCCACAACCTCCCTGGGCAGCCCCTGCCA
>JANHGL010003407.1:0-25435 GCA_024611195.1 Ceyx melanurus | reverse complement strand
TTTGTTTGTTTTTTTTTTAATTTTCATTAAAGCTGTTCTAGTTTCATTTTCTAATCACTAAGTCTCTCTCCCCTATTCCCTTACTCTTCCCCTATGAAATGGGAGGGGGGTTAACAGAAAGCATTTGTTACACGTCTAAGGGGCTGCCCTGACTCTAAACTGTGACAGCATATGGCAGTCAGTAGGAGGCTTTGGACAGGTGCCAGTAAACATCCAGAGACACTGCTAATTAATTAAAGAATAAATGTTTATAATCAGAAGTTGCGATGTGATTTAGTCTACATACATTTCAGAAGTTGTACCCAGATATAACTTAAAATACAGAGTACATTATCAACATATTAATGTGTTCCAGCTGTAGAACTTAAAAGCATGCTTATCAGTTTAAATCAGACTCTTTTGGAGAGGACTACATGTAAAGATTTTTCTTGTACCTAGGTTATTAGTTATAATAAAACTAGTCTATCAGTATTTTAATAAGAAAGCATTCACTTAAAATTCAAATGCTACAAGTATGAACTAGTGAGTCTTCATGAATCTTATTATATGGGTAGTTAAGCATAACTACCACCTTTTATGCCTAAAGAAATCCTGATAATTAAATTCCATGACTTGACATGGGTCAACCCAAAAGAATCAGTGTTGGAGCTCATGAAATTATAAGCAGTGTCCCTTGACTTTTTATCCTTCAGTAACACATCTGTGCTTCCTTGTTTGGTTTTCTTGGTTTTTTTGGGGGTTTTTTTTTTTTGTTTTTACCCATGTATAACTGAAAGCACGACTTTGTGTATAGCTGCCTATTGACACAGTGTTCTATATCCAAATATCTCCCTGAATTAAGAGAGAGCTGTAATATCTCTGAATGATAATATTATTACACAGATAATGTATTTTCCTTTTGTTGTAGTCTAATACTGATGTTTATAAACTCAGTCTTTCTCTCTATCATGAAAAGCTATAAATCCCTGAAAGATTAGTTATTCTTTATTAGCCAATAGGTGTTGCATGGATCATTGACAAAGGGAACAAGCTTGCACAACTCTCTAAAATTCTGGGAATGACTAATTTTGAAAAATACATAGAATCAAAGTACAGTTCCCTTGGGCAAATGCTCATTTGTTTTGGAAGTGACTTCTGTCAGACTACTGTGTAGAAGAATGATTTGGAAAAAAATAAAATAAAATTCCTTACATTGATCTATTTCATAAAGTCTGAGAACACAGAAGACCTCTCAAATTACTTGATGCTCTTGACTGAAATAAGTGGTAACTCATTACAAATACTGGTGGAACTCTTAAAAATAAAATAAAAAATAATAATAAAAGAACATTAAATAAACATAAATATACCATCCAGCCAAGGATGGATATTTCTGAAGTAATGGTGAGTGGGGATTGCCTCATCAAAGCAAAATGGTTCTTTTTGGAACATTGCCCAGACTTACCTAACTATATTAACTCCAAGTAGATAAAATGCATAATGTCCTGCATAAATAACAGGGCAAACTGAGCAATAGTAGATTAGACAGGCATCTGACATATGTAAAGAAGTGTTTCCACACAACCACCAAAGCTGACTTAAAGAAGAAAATTATGTATTAAGATACAACAAAGAAATATCACTGCAAAAGTGTGGGATTTTTTTATAAATAAAAGTTCATTCAAAATAATTATTTTCTGGGATTTCTATACAAAAAGAGAGCAAGATTGTTTTGCCAAGAATTAACATTTCAATGAATCTTTCACATGCTGTAAATACAATTTAATATATTAGGGATGTTTTGGAATTTTAATCTCCTCTTTTTAAGTAATTTCCAATTTATTATTGAAAATGAACAAAAGGAATATAGAGTAAATCTTGTTTACAGTTTTTTGTTTGCATTGGTTGGGGTTTTTTTTTGCATTATGTCTGACTGAATGCATTAGTATTGTAAATGTACTAAGAATAGAAGTCACTGCAAACATTATTAATCTAACGCTTTTCTTCTAATAATGGTTTTCCTTCATATCAGGTCTTTTCACAGGGTTTCTTCATGTGATGTTTAATGTAGTAGTTTTAGTTACCATAAGAAAAATGTCATTCTCACTGTCTTTTATGTTCCATTTTATATTCAGATCTCATATAGAGGTACAAAATAAGTTCCTTCTGCTTCATATACTGCCACTGGTGCAAAACTACACTCATTGAATTAGATGCAGGAATAAGATCTAACCTTTTCAACACATTTCATTTTAGCATGGATTTTGACAGGAATGCTCTTATTTCTCAGTTGTCATATAGATACTACTTCTATTGTTATCTGAGTACTAGGCTGCAGCATAGCTCTCCTATTTCTCACTTAGGCCAAACACTGAACCTGCAGCATGTGGAAGAGGAATGAATAGTCACATTAGCCTAGTGTGAAGGTATCTGGAGAAATTTGCAAAGACAAGTACATCTTCTCTGATGAAGAGCTCTGTAAAGGAGCTCTACCTGACAAATTTCTGTGAAATGAGAAAATTATTCTGGAAATTGAATGCTCCAGACACTGTGATGGGGAGGTTTCTGTCAATATGATGCAAAGAGAGAAAGGTCTCTACCTATGATGAGGGAGGGAGCTATGTAGAAATGTTTTGAAGGGCAAAGAGGATTCAGGAGAGAAGGTTCATGGAGAGCTGTGGAATGAAATGGGGATATAGGTATAAAAAAGGCAAGTTGTATAGATTTCACAGTGTGTATGTGGAAGATGTTAAATAGAGCTGTCCCTTCAGAGGACTCACAGTAACACTGCAAACAATTTTATTTTGGAACTACTCATGGGTACTTTTCTATAAAGTCTTGGAACTGCACAGCTCTCTGTGATGGTAAAAAGCAACTAGAGACTGAGATGTATGATCTGATTTGTAAAGACATACCAGGTCTTAGCTGAGTCACAGCAGTATCCAGCAGCTTGACAAAGATACCACTAAAAAGTTGAAGAATAGCAAAGTATTGTTTTGTATGACAGCAATACTATTCACAGATGGTTAGAAGACAACTGTGATAAGCAAAGGAAAAAAAGAGAAGCTACTATTTGTCAGATTTTCTTTCTTCTCTGAAGATCCCTTTTTCCCTGTTCACATTTTCTCAACCTTGTAAGTTTTTTCAAGGACACTGTTGTATGTTGCCTTTATTGATGGGCTGCATGTCAAAGCCAAATGAAGAAGAAGGGGTGCAAGACGGAGTCCTTAGCACTACCACAATCTTCTGTGAAGGAAGTCTTGAGCTCAGCAATAACATATTCTCCCATTTTGTTGCTATTGTTTTTATCTAGGGCAGTGGGAAAGCCTCTTGTAATGTGGACATGACTGAGTGCTTCAGCACAAGAAAGCAGTTTCGGGAAGCATATGAACAAGGTCACAAGATTTCTTCATGTCATAGTCTGTGATATTCAGCAGTGAAGTTTGATAAAAGTTGGCGCTTTCACAAGCTATGAATAATAAGTTCCACTTGCCCACACTGCCACAATATCTGAACAGTTGGTTCTATATATTTATTCGGTCTCTTACTACCAGATGCCATACATATATTATTTTCACAAAAAATATATTATTTCTATAGAGGTGTTTCCCATATTCTGGCAGAGCTAATTGCAATACAACATTCATAATTTATTTATAACTGGGTTTTCTGTATTTGTATACCTTCTATGTGTATTTCTAACCGATCTATTTTAAAGCGTGATAAAATCTGGAAATTTTTTCTTTCTTAATTGTGTTAGTTTTAGTACTTATATTTCCATACATATGTAGTTAACTTGAGGTGTAATATATATTTTTTTTGTGTAATAGTTATAACAGACAATATATGTATCGACAGAGATAAAATGAGTTACAGGGAAAAGATCTTCTAAAATAACAATATGACATGGTAACATTATTTAAATGTACTGGAAATATAATATCTATGAATCTATGAATCTATGAAACATTTTAATTAACTATTCCAAAAGGGAAGATCCTGTGGCTTAATAGATTATGTACTTTGTAATACGTTCTTTTGACTGATTTAACCAATTTTGTTACTCCTATAAAATGGTTTAATTTTATTCTTCCTGTGTTGAAGGATACATTACATACATGTACATATACATATTCATACATACATGTACCTTATCCACTATAAAGTGAATCAACAGAATTCTTATAGATCTGGTTTAAGTAGTATGCTTTTGTCTTTCTGAAGCTTTTCCTACAAAGGTATTTATTTCCCCTTATATATATACTGATATATATACTGCACAATTTTAATTAATGCTTGCCTTCTGCTGCACGTTTTGATTACTGAAGGACTGAAGGACAAATGTGTAGTTGAACTTGGGAAGATCAAGTTGCTAACATCTTTCTCTATGGCTATGTCCTTCATATTAACTTCTCTATAAGCTCTTCTATCTATGGATTTCTCATGTGTTAATACCATATATCTAATTTCAATTAATTTATTGGTAGGAATGTTATTTAGGCTAACAACATCTAATTTCACTTAGTATCTATGTCAATAGTACAGAACTAACAAAAGATGTATGGACAATACACAAATATTTGTATAAAACCATTAAGCTTTATAAAAATTACACAACATACCGAAGGGACTCCAATGGAGGATCACAAAGATGATGAAGGGACTGAAGCACCTCTCCTGTGAGAAAAGACTGAAAGCTGTGACTGTTCAGCCTAGAGAAGAGAAGCCTCAGGGAGATCTTATCAATGTTCACAAGTATCTGAGGGTGCAAAGAGAATGGAGACAAGATCTCCTCAGTGGTTACAGGATGAGAGGAAAAACAAACTGACACACAAGAGGTTGCTCTAAATCCTCTTCAGAAATTCCCTGCTAAATGCAAAAATCTTGTGGCATCTTGTCTTTCTTTTAATTATTTAGTGAGATTTTTCTATATTTCAAGGGTTAGAAGAATGATATACAAGCAGAAGTCAATGCCACTTGATCTATTCCTTATATTACAAAATGTTAGTTATTTAAATTTTCAGGGCAATGTATTATTTTAGTTTTAATTATCTTCAAAGTCTAAGTTTGGAGGGATGCTTTTAAGGAGAAGTATGCACTATGACTTCTGTGGAATGCAAACATATTGTTTGTAAATAAAGCATATAAATATACAAATCTGCATTTAAACATTTTCTGTGGTGGTTTTACTTATCATGGCTTTTAAAAATATTCAAGAACCTATGAAATGGAAAAAGTTTTCCTCAATTGGAAGTTCTCAGGAGAAAGAATACAATGCAGGTATGCTTACCATACAATTAAATTGGAGTTCTGTATAGTCTATAGAGGATATATTCCACACATCTGTACAAATCTATTATTTTACTTTTTTTATCATAGTAAAAACTAGAGGACACAGCAAACTGTAAGCTGTGCTCTGTATACTCATATGATATGTGCAAGAGGTTAATTGGGAACAAAACTCACCATAAACAGAAGCAAGAAAAGTTGAGAAACTAAATAAAAGCTCTAGAGCATGACAGAAACAACAGCTTTTTTTTTTATTTTTATTTTTTTTTATGAATGAGGGAAAGCAGTGTTATTAACAAAGGTCTGTTTTAATAAAAGGGATTGACAAAGATGGAGTCTCCATCAGTGAGAAGAATGGGCAATCTCTGCAGGTGAAGAAACTGATTAGAACCCAGTGTTAACATCAAAATCCATTAAAAAAAAAAAGTAACAGAGTAGCATTTTTAGGCAACATTTATTAATAAATCAATGTGTTTAAGGTAAATGAGGTGTTGAATCTACAGGATTTCTGTAGAGCTGAGTGAAATGACAATGATTGAAACTGCTGCTAAGATTCAGTTTCATTTACCAACTTGTAACTTAGCCTATCCATAAAACATTTATTTATTTCCTTTGATCCTTTATATCTCACAAGACAGGCACATCATTTGACATAAGACCCATGACAGTATTAGCTATTTCTTTTCCTGGTTATAATGACAAGGATATGTGTTGATTTGTGTCTGATGGTTATGTAATCCTATATAGTTAAAAATCTGAGTAGAGCCAGTAGTCAAACAACCCCATTATTTTAGAATAGTTATCTTCTGGTGTCTTCTTTTTGAGTAAGGAAAGAGTGCAGCAGGCTAGTTTGGTTTTGTAGTGCTTATGTTAAACAATTAGTTGCTACTGTTGAGTGCCCTCTTAGAAATAGTGTCATCCCACATCCTACATTTCTGCAGTTGTTCTCATGTAGAATATACCCCTGATGGTTTACATCTTGGATAGAGAAAGCCTGGTTTTCTGCCTGCTCCAATATGATTCCTCTGTCAGATTGTAATAGAAATGCAATGTGTGCCAGTACTTGCTGTTGTGATGAGCTTTGAAGCACAGTTTGTGCATGCCTTTAGGAAGTGGAAGATGTAGCCATATATAGTCAAGAGCCAAAAAGTCTCCTCCTGAAAGCTCTTATTATGACTGAGGCTTCTGCTGCAATAAAGTACTGTGTATAACAGAAATTATTTTCCAACCTCTCTTTTGCTACCACTGAAGTACTGCAAATCTTCACTAAACCATCACAAAATCCCATGGTTCTGTCTATAAGAAGAGAACATGTTCTTAAAAGGTAAAAAAGGAAAAGCTGTACATTCATTGAAATACAGCACTTGTGGTTATATATTCCAATAATGAGACAGATTAGAGTGCTATATGCATAAAAAGCAAGCAATTCTTTTTATTTGAGATGGAAATAAGGAATCTGAAAATAAACATTCAGTGTCTGAAAATTTTTGTGTGCTAAAGCTTTTCTTCATTCTATGATAAAGTTGTCTCATGAGGACAACTGTCCCTCACAAAATAATAGGACTATACTTTCCTTATCTATATCTATATATATATATATGGAAACGCTGCTAGTTACCAAATATTGAAACAATAAACTCCTCCCTCCATCAGTTACTCCCTGTGATGTGGTTGCAGAATCACAGAATGGTAAAGGTTGGAAGGGGCTTCTGGAGATCATCTAGTACAAACCCCCAATAAAAAGCGTTCATCTAGAGCAGGTTGCACAGGAACTTGTCCAAGCCATTTTTGAACGTTTTCAGAGGAGACTACACAACCTCTCTGGGCATCCTCTTCTAGGACTCTGCAACCTTCACAGTATAAGCTTTTCCTGATGCTGAGATGGAATTTTCTGCGTAGCAGTTTGTTTCCATTGACCCTTGTCCTGTCACTGGGTACCACTGAAAAGAGTGGTTACAAGAAAGGTTTGGAATATGAAATAACTTTATGCGTATGAAAAATATGTAAACCATTTTTTTTTCCTCTTGTTTCACTGTCTTTCTCTCTACTCTTCCTCTCTATCCCCTGTTTCTTCACATCTATCTGGGTATCTCTATAGTTATAACTACCATAACATCTCCCTTTCTCACATATATTAACAGGTGGCAATTAAGATTGACAGAAAAATCTTCATATTTTTTGGCAAATAGCTATTGACGCTTTTTTTTTTTTTCTTGTTTATTTTTTAGTTAAAAACAATTGGTACCTATTATTTTTCTGCAAATGTAACATGAAAAATATTAATTTTTTAAGCCTTCAGACTCTTGATACATATCCTAAATAAAAAAAAAAAAAAAAAAAGTTTAAAATCTATCACAGGAAAAACAATTAATCGACTAGGGAAAGAGAAGAGACTTTTTTCTAAGAGGAGATCTCAGTGTAGTTCTCCTTTTCCATTGTCAAAGAGGCACAGAAGGAGATCTTTGTTAGTTAAAACTGATGTCCAGGATAATCTGAATGGTAACTTGAATTTCTACTATGTTTTCAATTGTGAATGCCGACCTCAGTTATTCTTAACAGTACTTTCAAGAAGTGGAAGTCCTATATACTTAATCAATGAGATGGGGGAAAATCCTATTGAAAGACTTGTTTGTTTGCTTTTTTGCACGATTTTAGAAGTATTTCTGACAGTCTGTCTTTTCATTGTTCCTACCATGTACTGTGAGGGGAAAAAAAAACCATTAGAAGTAGAAGATAGATCTTTTCCTCAGATCAGAAGAAAAACAGATAAGAGAAGACAAATGGAATGCAGAAATTGTATTTAAAGGTCACATACTTATCAAATACAATATAATCTTGTTTTTTTGTCTTCAGCCATTTCCCACCAGATAAGGCTGAAATATTTCCTTTTATTCCCTGCCTCAGAGCACTTGCATACATTTTCTTTGGAATGAATAGTAGAATAATTTCATACTGCTTAATCCACCTACTTTGAAGAAAAAACAAACAACATAAAACCAAAAAACAAGCATTGTTGCAACATATGTGTTTTACTAAAAAAAGAAAAAACTTCCACCCTTCTATCAATTTATTATGCTTTATTGTTTTCCTGGCCTTTTAAACTCTGTTATTCTTTCTCAAAAGTAGCACAATGAGACCTCATCTCTACATTTCCTGAGTAAATTGAGTAAATTAAAATTACTCAATTTTAAAATTAAAATTAATTAAATTAATGAGTAAATTAAAATCTCTCCACTGGCTCACTTGTGATAGCTGTAGTATTCATTCCTAGCGATCAGTTTCATGGGGTAAAGAGGATCAATTCAAAATCAAGAATGGAAGGACAAAATAGCAAGCTAGCAAATACAAGCTTTGGTTGCTAAAGATTTCAGGCATAAAGGTTTAGAATTTCATGGTCACTTAGAATGATTTTTGTTCTGTCATTTAACAATTACTCACTGAGTTTGAAACTATTTTTCTCTTAATATGGATCTTATTAACATAAGAGGTTACTCGTGATTTATTTTCTCTTTCTATTTTAAAGCAAATAAAAGATTTGCATACCTTGAAAACAAATGTCATGCTCCCTCTCTGTCATTTCCTCTCTTTTTCTATCATAATAAATATTTTATAATCATACAAAATATTAGTGCATTTCCTGATGAGTTACAGCCTCTCACTGCTGAAGTAGTTCTCATTTGTCCTTGTAAAGTCTATTTTCAATGAAAAAAACACTGAGATAAATTACACTGTTATATTGTCTTGACCAAATTTTAGAATGAAATGGAATTAAAAAATTTATTAGGAGTTGATTATCTTGCTCAGGGTAGGATGTTTCATTGAAAGTTGTTGTGTTCGAGCCAACATGCAAAAGTTCAGTTTTTCTGCCTACTATAATATCATGGCTGAAGCCAGAAATCAGGACACTTGTTTGTGCCTCTGTGGGTCCCAAACTTGAGAATTCATCCATAATGTTAAGAAGTTGGATAAAAGAAAAATCAATAAAAGTCCTGATTAGGACTGTAGGAAGTGACTTCTGAGAGATCAGAATGGCATCAAGTAATATGATGGTGTTACAGATCACTAGTATGAATAATAGCATTTCTAAAATGGTATTTCCAGAAGGTTACTATTTCACATTATTTCCACAGGAGATCATGTTTTCACACAGTGAAATCAGAAATCCTTTATATAAGTGGAAACATACCAGTGATTTCAGTGAGCAGCAGGTCAGCCATCACCCTTCATGACAATGCCTCTACCAAGTAATAACTTCTGTAGATATTCCTCTTACGCATAAAAGCTGGTGGCTTAGGTTTCTAAAAAGTAACAGGAATTTTTTTTTTTCTACTATAGTTGCATGCAAGCAAATGTCTCCTTAGTTACATATTGAGATTTAATTTGTAATATCATGAAAGCTTAAAACCCTTTCTGTATTGAGAAAATATTATCCTTTATTTTGTTGCTTACAAAAGAGACTGTGGCCAAGTTGCATTTAATCCATCTCTCCAAAATTGCTTTGTTTGTTGAGTAGTTCAAGAATCTCCTCCTTTTATTTAGTTTTCTCAAGTTTAATGTTTGTAATAAATCCTAAGACTATTTGGATTCTATGGTTTGCAATCTTTTACCACTCAAGTTCTTGTAATATCTACCATAGGAAAATGATAAAGCAACAAGTGTGTGTTATGCAATTAAATACAATTCCCTAGCAAGTAATCTACCAGAAAATCAACACTAGCAAATATATATGTGATATCTTGATCTGTATCTAGGTATTATAAGTGGCTATCGGCAATCATTAATATAATGTCAATCAATATTAGCAATATTGAGTAAGAGCAAGATGAAAAAGCTGTATATGTAACTATAACAGCAAAACCAATAAGGTATAGTATAGGTTACTACAAACTTATAATTAGTGAAACGTATCAAAATAACAACAAATATATTTATGACAGGTTACTTATATGGATATATAGTGCTACTGTTGTGAATTAGATTTCAAAAGGAGTCAAACCATCCAAGAGGGAAGGACTGATCCCAGAGGGGGATCCAGCCAACCAGAGGTGAGAAGGACAAACTGAACTAATACCAAAACTGAAACCAAAGGAGGATCACAGGACAACAGGCAGACTCACTTCAGAGGTCATCTGCATCACAGAGCCTGGAGTCAGCTTGGCATGTGTAGGAAGAGCCCAAGGTCTTATAGAAAGTTAATGCAGACAGTTTAGCCTGTGTAGGAAAGGAAAGATGTGTACAGCATAGGAAGTGCCCAGAGAGACATTGCCCATTTCAGGTAAAAATTAAATCCTTGTTATAAAGACAAAAGAAGGTGTCACTGTATAGGTGACAGGCATCACTACTTTGAACAGCCAACAGATTACGTTAATTTGGGGGGGGGGGGGCACCTGCCGTGATGCTGATTTCTGTTCTTTCAGACCCTTTTATTTTCCTGGACTGTTTCCAATTTTTCAGACAGTAAGTTGAAATTGCAGTTCCTTGGATTTACAATTAACAATGGTATATGAGTATGTCTCTGATTTCTAGGTAACTCAATTGTACTTCAAAAAGACCAGCTACACTTTTCAAGGATGTTTCAGGTTCCCAGGCCTAGTCCTGCATTCACAGCTCCAAGGATGTCAGGTAACATCTCCTTCAGTATTTTTCAGTAGATATTTCCTTCTGTTCAGTATTTTTCCCCTTCTAATCAGGCCACCTTTATGGCTGCTCACATCAACCATATTTTATACATTGTTATGTCTGCATATAAGTACTTCACAGATCTACAGTTCAGAATTTTAAGTAGCATTTTACACTTTCATAACCTAAAAAACATAGAGCCTTAGGAAGTCTTAGCACATGGTACACAAACCTGTTATTTGACTAGACCCAGATTGTTTTTTCTAAGCACTAGAATTTATGGATTGAAATTTTTTTGCATCTTGAAATCAAATTTTTTAAATAAAACATTTCAAACCGTATTCTAACAGGTTGTAATACTTCATTGTGCAAAATAGTAGGGTGATTCATTCAGCATATTCCTTCCCGATATTTGGAGGGTAGGAGGTTGATTGCTTGTTTAATAGATCTTCAATCATTCTGCACATAAGACTTGAAAATTTATTCTCTTTAATGCTACATTAACTTCTTCCAAGTGTATCTACTGCTTGTTCTCTGCACACCTCTTCCCCATTCCTCTGCAAGAAAATTCCCTGTAAACAAGAACTGAAAAGTATATGAAGTGTGCATCATAACATAAGTTAAATGTCTTGTACTGCATATCAGTAAAAATATTACTCAGAGTACTTGAACAAGTGTGATGGTCCTATATGTGCATGGTAGTTTATAGAGTTTATAGGTAGTTTAAATAGTTTATACAGTTCAAACTACTGACACACGGACTCATGCCAATAGTTGTCCCGTACACCTCTCTTGGAGAGTTCTCATTATAAGAAACATGACAGTAAGTCCAATGCAAAATGCTATTCTACCATCCAAAATTTGATGACAGTTATGTTTGGACTGAAAAGTATATGTGTTTTGGAGAGAGGGAAAAAGCTTTCTGGATCAGTAGCGTGCTTAGGAGGAGGGAAAACTACATTTAAAGGTCCATGTCTCACAATAGCTGAGGTTTTGTGAGGACCGTTTGGCTTGTTGAACTGATGTTGTTGTAAGCTGAGGTTTCTCAGGGAAGTAGGTGGCCCCAGAGGCCATATATGAGGGTTTTGAATTACCAAATAAAATGCTGGAATGTCTATTGATATACCCTTATCTAGTTAATCTCAAAAGATTCTGAAGTTGAGGCAATGTAAAGTCAAACAAGGACAGCAGGAAGAAGACATCACAATTAGTGAAGATAAATCAATCTTGTGAATTAGAAAGAGTAAGGACTTGAATTTAGGTCTCATAAGGGAGTGACCTAACTGTTTTTAAGCTATTGTCTGCCTTTGATTCCTGTTCATTCGTTACGGATTTGACCAGGAATCCTATTCCAGTATTGAAAAGCCTATAAGAAGTGTCATCCAGACTTTTTTTTTTTTTTTTTTTTTTTGTGTGTGATCAGGTTCTCTTTTGACAAACCAACACTGCTAAGGAGACATTCTCATTTTAAAATACCTAATTAGATTCATGCACCTTTCCTCCAACCAAGAACACAATTATACACACAATTATAGGGAATGAGTGCTCGTGATGGTGGAGTAGTTTTCTGAATATTTTTTTTCCCCTATAGTCATAGAGAATGATGTGAAACATATTTATTTTCTCACAAGATCTATCTGATAATTATACTGAACCATAATAGTACCCACAGAAGACATTACATTATTCATATACAAAGTGTATTTCTGGTCTTGCAGACTACTGGTATTTGTTTAAAAATAATATTTTCTCAATTAGTTAACTTCTGTTGTTATACTTCATGCTTATTAGTCAAAAGAAATAAGTCCAAGATCTGTCACTGTCAGTGACAACACAGCAATTTAAGAACCAGGAGATTAATTTTTGATTCAATAGTATCATGTCAAACCACATCAATGAAAAAAAGCTATGCTCTAATTAATGTCCCTGTTGAACAGAAGGAATCTTGGAACTGATATGAACCTGCTAGAATTTGACATAAAGCTATAAGAAGACTAAACATTTCATTCAGGGGCTTAAGATCAGTAACTAATCTATTCCCTGCTGAGTCTGGCCCTAATCTTGTATTCTAGGGATGAAGAGCAAGCCTGTTACTCAGCATGTCCTCTCTGGACAAGTTTTCTTACACTCTATAGTTGCATTAATAATATGTTGTACATAGCATTTTGAGCCACTTCACTCTCACAGAGCTGATGCAGTTTTTATCTTAGTCACTTGGATAACAACCTTATCTGAAATAATTCAGCACATTTTAATTGCAATAAAGCAACTTTATATAAGCTATTGATCCAGCTTGGTATAACTAGGTATGATAAGAGTATTCACTACATAATTAACCTTTTCACACTGCATATTGGTTGGCTGAGCTAAAAAGTTTTTATTTTTCTTCTGTCCCATTGTCCTTTTTTTACATTCTGACATTTTCTCATTTGAAAGTCTCTAGAGAAGGTGACTCCACAACCTCTCTGGGAAGACTGTTCTAGTGCTCCATGACCCTCACAGTAAAGAAGTTCCACCTCATGGTGAGGTGGAACCATCTGTGCTCCAGTTTATACTCATTGCTCCTAGTCCTATTTCTCTGGGCACTATAGAGAAGAGTTTGGCTCATTCTATCTGACAGCCACCTTTCAGATATTTATAGACAATAATTTTCCCCTCTCAGTCTTTTCGAGACTAAGCCAAAGTTCCTTCAGTCTTCATAGGAGGGATGCTCAAATCCCTTTATCATCCTCATAGGTCTCCATTGGACTCTCTCCAATAGATCTCTGTCTTTTTTTTAAATTGGGGAGCCCAAAACTGGACACAGTATTCCAGGTGTGGTCTCACAAGGGAGGAGTAGAAGGGAAGGAGGACCTCCCTATACCTGCTGGACACATTTATCTTAATACATCCCAGGATGCCATTGGTCTTTCTGGCTGCAAGGGCACATTGGTGTCCTATGGATAACTTCTCATCCACTAGGACTCCAAAGTATTTCTCTGTGGTTGATGCTAGCTCTCAAGTACTGATCTTATTTTAATTTGATTTAAATTTTAATTAAAATGACAACAGTTGAAAATTAGCATCTAGTATACATATATTTATAGCTGTCTTCTAATAAATGCACAATTTACATAAACATGTTCTGTAAGCAACTGAGATTCATATTCATTCAGACAAGGACTAAAAAGTCTGTTTAAATAAGCTGCATTAAAAGCAAATGCTACTGACAGCAATTTTTCCTGTAGCTCAGTGTGTGAAATTGTGAACAGACTGAAAAGAAAATTAACTTTATGGTGAAAAATAAAATAAAATAAATGTAATCCTCTGAAAACTTCATTTTATTTTTCTATCTCCATATTCATGTTAATATTTGTAGATCTACATGAAATCAAATTCGTGGTACAGCATAAAACAGGATTGCAATTCCTCAGAGAGTACTCTGAGGAAAATCTTGCTTTATATATTCAACATATATGTTACATCTCTGTTTTTTGTAGTGCATGTCAGTCTGACTAAATTAACAAAACAACAACAAAGAATTATTTTCACTATGTGGTCATGTGGATACTTAAACACTCAAAAAAATATATATTTAAAGTTTTATCCTTTAACCATCTTCTGACAATGCTGGCCTTAATCAACCTTCCTTAATCACACAAATGTGAAAAATTTGGTGACAATTTGTTGTTATTGTTAGGGTTTTTGTTTGTTGTTTTGCTTTTGATTTATGCATTGAGAAAGTTCATTGCTCATACAAAGATGTTTTAAAGCCATGTACCTTCATTTCTTATTTATCGTATGAAAGTCATTAAGCTATGTTTCTACTCATTTCTATCATGTCCTTGGGACAAGAGAAAATGTAGCCCTGAATATAATTAAATCTTATGAAACAACATTACAAGTATTAGGAAAAACTGATTTACCTCAAACTATGAGTACAATTTTTTGTATTCATTATTTTAACTTTATGATTATATATATAAATGCTAATAAATGTTAGGGTTTATTTTCACTTAATTTTAAAATTGGTAATTGACCCTTTGGTTATTACTTAAAAAGAAAAGACATTCAGCTTGAGATATATTTTCAGTAAGACTGCAAGCATTTCTGTTCTAGTCCAGAAAATAATAAATTATATATATAAACAAATATTAATTTATTTTGTTTGTTTATTTTTATTAAACAGAATTAATGATGCATTTTGATATTGACTACTTCATTTTTGTGTGCTACATTTTTGTTGACTACTTCAGTTTGTCTATGTGTGTTACATGTTAGAAATTTCTATATTACATATTCACATCCTAATATAGCTTCAGGTACAGGAGGATTTGATGTTTTTCTTTGCATTACTGCTTCCTGATGACAGAGATCTTTGATCGATCATTCTTTCAGACTGAAATACCATGTTTGGTACATCTATTGTATAAACATTTATAGGATGAAAAACACTTTAGTATCTACCAGCTTATACAGAAGCAGATGCTGGCTTATCGCACAACATTCATCTGGGAAAAATCATATAACATAGTAAAAATAAATGTAATGGCATAGGGAAAGACTGCTGCCACTGAGGCTGAAAGAATGACAGCAAAGGAGTATTTGTTGACCCCTATTCTAAAAGTCTATCAATAGAAAAAAAACCCTTAAACGTGTAACAACAGCTAGCTATGACACTCTTAGGAGTATGGTAGTTAGAGGTCTCAGAAATGAATTTACCACTTGCATCTCACAGATGACTGGTAACTGAGTGTTTGTTCTTGTAAGGACATTGGCAAGTTATTTTCTGGATAGCTTGAGACCGAGGCGCCTTGCTAGAATGTTGCTCCAAGTCACCCAGAAGAGAAAGTCAAACAGATTTAAAAGTGAAAATATTACTGGGATAATCACTATTGGAGATAGTGATGTAGAGAAGAATGGCATGACAAGGTACAATATCACAATCATTTCTGATGTTAATGTTCCCAAACCTGTCATGTTGTCATCTTTCTCCAGTCAAGTTGTCCATATAATTCCTCAGAATATGGTTCATTAAGGCTTGTTCAATATAAGATTTTTATCAATCCTTCCTTTCAGTCACACAGACATACCATGAAACTGATAACTGTATTGGATGATTATAACACCTTCCTTTGGGTCTTTATCTGAGGTGCTGGAACAGATAAACCCTATATTCCCACTACTCAGAAGCCCAGGTATTCCAAATTGTAATGAATAATTGACCAAAATGTTTCTAATAATGTGTTATTTTCTTTCTCTATAGTGGCTGAAGTACTTTCCTGAAATATTTAAAAGTAGAACAGCAAACACAGTTTTTCTGGTTCATTGAGCATACTGAAAAACTATTCAGTTCAGATCAACCCAAAGATAGGAAAGTATTGTATCATCAAAAAATATAGTAAAGCAAAGGAAAAAAACCCTTGATGTTATCAGAGAAGAATGCACATAGCTATTTTAAATTTTTTAATAAGCCTTCTATTCTTTATCTCATTTTTTACTAAAATCCTTTTCCATTATTCATAAAAGAGATTAGGACAGACTTTTTAAATTATTTTTATTACTTTGTCTGAATTCAATTAATTTCTCCCACAAAGTAAGTACTTTTGTTTCTTTCAAAATACCTTTTTTTTTTTTTAGTATAATACTAGTACTATATCTCAAAATAAATAAAATTATTCAAGTTGCACAGTACTACTCATTACTAAAGTTGGTGGAAATGGAGGTGAGAATGAGCAGTAATGAGTAAGAGAAATACAGGTGTCATTCTATGTGTTACAATTATTTAGCTTTAAGACTCTGAAAGATTTCACATTTGAATTTTATAAAACCCACCCCATATATATTTATATATGTATTTATGTATGTATTATATTGTTCAATTCCCGGTCAGGGAAGATACTTTGTGACTTGGTCTAAGTGACCCTGCTCTGTCAGGGGGGTTGGACTAGATAATATTCTAGGTCCCTTCCAACTCCTAACATTCTGTGATTCTGTGATATGATGCTCATCCAAGCCATAATTAATTGTATGACTTTTAAAAACAACCTAAATAAAAAGAGGTCTAAAGGAAAGACTGTTGCAGGAAAGATGGACATCAACAGAAAGAGGAACGTCAGACTGCTGAACTCAAGATAACTTTGATATCCCTAGATAAAGCACGCCACATTGTAACACATTTCAAAGCAGTGTTAGTGATAAGAAAGACCTTTCAGGCAGTCTAAGTTTCCAAATACACATATCTCAAAACATTGTAGCCCCTAAGCTCTTCACATATATTGCAGATTTTTTTGTGCTTAAGGACATAGTGAAGTGTTATCATGCCTTTATTACAGATGCTATGGAAAAACAGGAAGAGAAAACTACAACAAAGTGCTTAAAATAGCATGTTGCAGAAAATGTTGCATTAGTGTTCACTGCCCAAATAATGATGTCTTTCTGCTTCCTGCTGCAAAATTTTCAAATTTCAAAAAAATCCAGTTTGGATCAGGTAAATGTAGATCTTCTGTATGAAAATGAGCTTTGTAACACATATATGCAAATGTCTCTAATAGGACACATTCCCTACATCAGAGAACCCCTAAATTCCATATTATACAAAACCAAAACTCCTCAAACTTTCCCCAAATTTACTATTTATTTACATTGAGGATGCTGGGCCATTATGTTTTAAAAGGCTGTCTCATTATTTATTTTTCTTCCAGAAATATCTTAAATAGACTGAAATCTCATGTCACTGTATAGAAAATGTGCACCCCTAAATGATGGACCTTGAATGACACAAGCATTAGTTGGCAGGGGAAGAAGCTGGAAGCACAAACTATATTCTTTAGGTCCAAAGTCTGTCCCTCTTGCCTGCTGTCTCAGTTGTCCTATTGCTCTTTAATCCTCTTTTTTTTTTTTTTTTTTTTTTTCTGGACACCTTTAGCATTCTGGAACTTAATGTTATTCTGCAGCTTGATTTTTATCTTTGTTACTCTATTTCTTTTTTTTTTTTTTTTATTTTTTTTTTTATTAGTAATACTCTTTACAAACTACTGAGCATTTCTTTCCCGCATGACTCCCAATATTTTGAGAATATTTCTTTCCTTTGAGGGTTTCCTGATGGTTTCAATACAGTAAGGAAAGAAAGCAGTCTATATTACCACACAGGTAGTCTAGCAATATGCACCATAACATTTTTGACCTTCTGCAACAAGGATTTTATATACAGTTAGAGAACTAAAACATATGAAGCCCTAAGTTTATCTTCAAAATAAAACAGGATTTAGATGATTAGAGAAAAGAATATCACGAACACTAGTTTTGAGGGCAGCAGGTTGGAGATCAGATTTCCAAAATAGATTAAAAGAAAGATAATTAATATAGGAATCTTTTACTGAACTTCCAGTCCTCATACAGCTTTATTTTGCAATAGTCACTGGCTGATCATAGACAGCTTTTTTTTCCAAGGTTACTAAAACACTGAGCAAAATAATTTACCTGTGTCAGTACAGAGAACTATGCAGTGGTGTATCTCATTGTTCCCACCAGTATCAGGTAGATGCTCTTTTTTTTTTTTTCATTAAACCACAGAAACTGAAAAAGGGCTTCCAACTTATTAATTTATTAATGTGGAGGAACTTAATTTCATTATTGAATGGAGAAACATAACTATTAACTGACCACTATGCAGTTCTTCCTGTGGAGAGTATTACTTTCCTTCTATATGACTCCTGTTGCTAATATCTGAGACTGTTGCAGCCATAAAAATGCACAGTTCATTCTGCAGATGGTGATAGCTCTACACTTCTATTGTTAGTTTGAAAGTCAAGTGATGATATGTGTAGGTGTATGTGTGGGAGCAGTGCAAAGAATTACAAGGATTTTCTCCCACACTAACAATCCACATGGAAAAGAGGGACTTATGAAACCATGTTCTTTTCCTCTGGTATTTTTAATCAGTCTGATAATTCATTAGAATAGCATTTTATTGCACAGCTTGTCATTTTTCTATATAAGGAGTTTTATTTTAAATTAAATAAAAAAATTTTATGTTTTATCTTCCTGTATTTAGAAGTCATAATTAAAAAAAAAATTAAACTCTGTCAAAGCAGAAAAAATAGCTGGAAAAATAATGTTTTATTCTGACACATGTGAATTTTTCTCTTCAAGTTTTTTTCAGCAATTATTCATTTGCTGGACCTATTAGTAATTGGAAGTTCCTTAAAAGACAACACCTCTCAGTTCTGTTATATCCGTAATTTCAGTGGTGGCTATAAAACAGGAAACATATCAGTATTTGTCTGTAAAGACATCCTTCATGGTACAGTCAGATGAGGATAAGGCAGTTGACCTGGGAAATCCAGATACATATTTCAATCCCAAAATGGGTTTGTGTTTGTTTTATACAATTCATTCATGACATTTTAACATCCAGTTTGGATTTGCATCAATTTCAGTTACCAACCCAAATGTTCTCTTCACTGTCAGCGCGTAAAATTAAAAAAAAATAATATTTTTTTTTCCAAGTAAGGTATGAATTCTTTTTGCAATATTGTCTGATTTTGTTTGTTTGTTTTCTATACACATATACATGTATGCATACTAATATGTACATCTATATTTATATATGCATACACAAATAATTTGTGCATACACAAAAAATATGCATTTACATGAATGTTATGTATTAACTGTTCTTAGTTTTTGGCTCTTCTTCACATATGATGTAATCTCAGGTATTAGGAAAAAGTTATTCTATTGAAATCTTCCCTTATTCTCCTTCTCTCCATGACTCTTGTTCCTGAGTCCAGCCATTTTTTTTCTCAATGCTCAGAAATAAGTTGCTTATTTGTACATTTGAATAATGAGAGCTCAGAAAATCAGCCTTGGGTTATCTATACTGATCTAATTATTTTCTTTTTTCTTTTAATGGTTATATCCACTAAGAAATGTCCAACAAAAACCTATAATGTATTAGAATTAAAATAAATTATCCAGTGTATCCACATCTATTTTAGGTTGTCTAGTTTTTGGCTGAAAGGTTTAATCCAAATCCATTCATATGATCTTGCCCATGTCCATAGTGTGAAATGAAGTATGTGGTGTTACTGTTTTGTACAGGAAGGTTTTATGTTTTTTTGTTTCCCTGGAATTAATATTTTATGAGTCTATTTATGCTGAAGTATCTGTTATAAAACGTTCTTTAGGAAATGTACATATGTAATTCACTTATTTTGTTTATTTACTTATTTATTTTAGAAAAAATGCTTAAAAATTTATATTATTAGCAAATTGTCTTTTACTTGAATTGCAAGAACATCAACAGAGCAGGAAACCTTCCCTGAACTACATATTTTTGAGTGGTACAAAATAACATAGTACCTAAAAATGATTACATACATCTGAATGTTTGTCATCTGCATGTCCATCTTTTTTTTGTAGAATTCAGTGAATCAGATCTCTGCTGGCACATAAGGACTGTCTGGCATTTTTACTATGGTGAGTGACAAATATTGTGTTTTACAATAGCTTTTGAAGTTTTGACTGTCTTTATTTTGTTTTTTTGGTTTTTTTTTTTCATTCTGAAAGTAAAGACCTTCAGGGAAGGAGGAGCAAGGCAGAATGGGTATGATTCTGAGATATGACTCAACAAAATGAAAATAATTTTGTCATCTTCTTCAATCTCCCAATAGCCCTCAACTAAATTGATAGATATACAACATTTTTATCAGTTTTGAGTTATGTTTCAGTGTTAATTATGAGGCAAAATAGAAACAAATAAAAGAAAATCAAGTAAGAAACAGTCTTTCGGAATCAGGAAATTTAAGTCCTCTGATAAAATAAAACAATATTCAGGAACATAATTTTCTAATAGATGAGAATCCCTTAACAATTAGCGTATTGATTTCTTATTCATTATATGATGCACTTTGGAGAGGTTATTGGGATCCTGTGTCCTGGGACTAAACACAACATAAATGCATAGTAACATTAGATTGAATTCTTAGTCTAAAGGTGACAGTTCAGTCGTCTAAATATACCTATTTAGAGAAGTAAGAGGTGGAAAACATAATCTTTTTCTGTCACTTGCCAGCTGCATCCCAGACTGAAGTGAGGGATAAAGAAACCACTTACTGACAAGGTGAAAAAAGAAAGGGAACACCAGGAGAAAGCACACATATATCCAGTGAATGCCCTGACACTCTGTCTGAAGACCAAAACTACATCAGGCAATTGTCTGAGACAAATAACACCCTCTCAGTTCAAAGTAACAGAGGGAAATACAGCTGCTATTAGTAAGACTACTGTTAATCCTTCACTCTGGCCTTGTGCAAAAAGCAAGAATACAACCACTGAAACATAACTCAGTCAGAACTAGAGACATGTAGTTGTCTTCTCCAATTTTCCCCACAGGGAAGTGAGGCTTTGTGAGTTTACTCTGGGGACTTTGGCAAAAGAAGCCCATGACACGTCTGAAAAAGATCAAGTACAAAATACTCTATTATTATCATGTCTGAACCTTGACTTATTTTACATCTTCTCTGGCCACTACTCTACATCATTTTGCCACATTAACAGAATCTTATAGATAAGCAGAAAGTGTATAATGTTCATCAGATGCTTTCTTATCCTATCTTTTGTCTGATTTTTTTCCTGAAATTTTGTGTGTCTGAATTCTTCATATAATTTCTGCCCAAACTTTCATTGATATTAATTGGTGTATAAGATAAAGAGGTAAGAAGTGATTCCAGAAAAAAAAAAGTAAACATTTAAGACATCAGTTAATATATTGTACTTGATCACAGTTCATCAAAGCTGACAAACTTTTTCAGAAAAAAATAATGGAAGAAATTTAACTATTGAATTCTCAGTGATTTTCAAAATCTGAGTAAAATAAACTTCAACTTCTTGTTGCCTTTATTTTGGTTTGTCTCTTAATTAAGGTTTTTTTTTTCCTAAATATTCCCTTTAAAATTAAAGTTTGGAAATGAAAGCCTCATTACATCCTTCTACATTATTCAATATAATAAGAAGGACAATTCTAGTGCTTTCGCTATCACATGACTCTTTGTATAACCCTTCCAAATCCTGCCCTTGGATGCAATACAAACAAGTAAGCTGAGGCCATTTTTTGCATGATTTAATAATTCTGCTGCTGGCAAATGAGTCAAATAGATACTTGACAATTCTGTAAGAGTTGTTTTGTTTCTATGATTTAAACAGGAGTGGGAAGACTAAACAAATCTTATTTTTGCTGTCAGTTACATAAAAAGATTAGATCCATTGATAATAAAACAAATATGGTGTTTACATTATTTACTTAGGACTCCATTTTGAGATTTAATGTAGAATGTATTGTGAAGATAAAGATGCAGGTGTTCCTACTGCTTTAATTAGTATTTGTGTTGGCTATAGTGAATATCTTGATAATAGAAAAAAGTTATTAAAAAAATTTACACCAAAGTTTCCATACTTCTTAAAACATGAACAGGTTTACAATGAATAATGAATGCCTTGTGCCAATAGATACAGATAGAAAAATATAATAGGTATTAAAAAGCACAAAGATACCAAATGTAACTCCTTGATCTTTCTCTCAAATTTTGTTTACATATTCTAACAAATGTCTCCATTTTATCCAACCCATAGAAGAAGTTGAGACTTACCCTGGAAAAGTACTGTAAAATTTTCCATCCAGTTGAATAATCTAGGCCAGTACTTGCTGTTGTAGCTCTTAGATGTTTTATCTGATTAATTCAGTTCAGTTTTTTAAAAAGCAAATATTTGAAAAATATGCAAATATCCTGTTTATTTACTAATATTATTGAACATCCAAGAAGTCAAGATGTAAGGTTTAGCGTTTTTTCTAAATGAAAGTTTCTTTCTAAGCCCCAAGACCATAAAAAGTGTTCAAGTCATTCCAGGTAATTGACAGGTAATTCCAGGTAATTGCGAATTTTGCAGGTTAAATGAGAGTTTCAAAATGTTCTTATTTTTCTTATGCTTTTGTTTATTTTCTAGGTGAAATCAGTGTAATTTAGAGAAAAAAAAACAAACCCAAACATGTTTTATAGAGAATGCATGGGCGAGAGAAAGTAGGATACTAAGTGGAAACAATTGAACAAATTCTGGTAGAAAACCAAACAAATTTTGTACTTTTTACTCCCATGTTTCCTGCACCATGAATTTATCCCATTTCTTTGAAGCATCTATCAAAACTTTAACGGGTCAAAAAAAAAAAAGAAAAAAAGAAAAAAAAAAAGACAGCCAGCATGGCTTCACCAAGGGCAATTCCTGCCTTCTGTGATGAAGCCACTACATCAGTGGACAAAGGAAGAGCTATGGATCTTGCTATCCAGACTATTGAATGGCCTTTGATATGGTACCCCACAACATCCTCCCCTCTAAATTGGAGAGATATAGATGTGATGGGTGGACTATCTGGTGGATGAGGAATTGGTTGGAAGGTTTAATCCAAAAGGTAATGGGTAGTGGCTTGGTGTCCAGATGGAGATCTATGAAAAGTGGTGCCTGTTACGATTCCATACTAGGACCAGTGTTGCTTATATCTTCATCAATGACATAACAATGGGATTCAGTTCACTCTCAGAAACTTTGCAGAGGACACCAAACTGAGTAGCATAGCTGACACACCTGAGGGACAGGACACCATGCAGAGGAACGTGGACAAACCTGAGAAGTTTGATATGAACTTCATGAGGTTCGACAACTGCAAGGTCCTGTACTTGATTTGGGGCAAACCCCAGTATGATACAGGCTGGGGGATGAATGGATTAAGAGCAGCTCTGTGGAGAAGGACTTGAGGGTACTGGTGAATGAGAAACGGGACATGAGCTGACAACGTAAGCTCATGGACTGTAAGGCAAACCATACTATGGGCTGTATTAATGAAGTGTGGCCAGCTAGTCAAGGAAGGCAATTTTTCCAATTTAATCTACTCTAGTGACAACCCACCTGAGTACTGTCTTCAACTTTGGAACCCTCAGCAAAAGAAAGCCAGAATCTTAGTATGGATTCATAGGAGGCCATACAAATAATCAGAGGTCTGGAGCGCTTCCCCCATGTGAACAGGCTGAGAGATTTTGAGCTGTTCAACCTGGAGAAGAGAAGGCTCTGGGGAGATCTTATTCCAGCCTTTCAATACTTAAAGGGCTCTTCTAAGGGTAGGAACAAACTTTTAGCAGGGCCTATTGTTATAGGGCAAGGTGTAATGGCTTTAAACTGGGACAGGGGAGAATTAGACTAGATATAACAAATAAATTTTTTATGATAAGGGTGTTGAAGCACTGGAGCAGGTTGCTCAGAGAGGTGGTAGATACCACATTCTCGGAAACATTCAAGGTCAGTTTGGTCAGGGCTGGGAGCAAGCTGCTCTAGCTGAATATGTCCCTGCTCATTGCAGGGGTGTTGGACTGAGTGACCTTTAAAGGTCCCTTCTGACCTAAAGCATTTTATGATTCTGTAATTATACTTGCTATTGAATACTCTATAAATTATGTGGATGGGTACTTCTAAAGGAGTTTGGTTATTATTAGGCTTCTTATGTCTAGCTCACAAAATTAAATTGTAAGCTAATACCAGATTTGTAGATTCGCCATGGATTATTTCCACCCCCTTCTCTTAGTCAGGGTTTTTCCCATCCTCAGGGCATAAAGCATAGCCCGCTTTCCAGATTAGCTAATTGTGGAAACGTTTGAGGTTTCACCTTTACACTTGTGCCTTTTACTGTTTTGTTTTTGTTGTTTTTTTTTTTTTTATATATATTAGGTATTTTCATCTTAGTTGCTGATTCTAGAAGTACAGAATAGTTATTTTTGCTATTGATAATATTATATCAAAATCATACTGTAAGATATATAGCAGAACTAAACACTGAATCTTGAATCCATCTTCTTACTTCCTTTTCTCATTCTTATTCCATGTTAATGGACAAAAGCTATTCCAAGAAAATTTGTGATACGATTGTGAATGCAAAAGTTCACAGAGTGCTGAGAACCTACCAAGTTAATGTTAATAACTATTGCATAAAAGCTTTCAATTTAATTTGAAATGGGATTGCAAAGTGGTTCATATGCTGAGATATGCAAGAAAATAATTTATTTCTCAGTAATGGTCGAATGCCAACATACTTCACCCATTAACAGATAGATGTGTTTAGGTAGATGAAAAAATGTTAATTCAGTTGTAGAAGATCAAACTCTAATGATTCTTCTTCTTACATTAGGCATTTACTTCCAATTAAATAATTATAAAGTTATTTTTAGATATAAAATAAAGCCAATGAATGACAAGCAGAAAAATTTCCATCATATTCCTTTAGCAAAATCAACACCTCCTCCAGAATTTTTTCCATGTTTTCTCCCATTGACAATGCCTCAAATGACTCGTCCAAACAGTACATTTCCATAACATGCTCAGAATTTAGATAGGGGTTTTTTTGCCTTTGGTGTTAATTTGAAACATTTTTATCACATTTGAACAGAAATTAGACTAGACTAGACTAGACTAGAATCTTACATTTGTAAGTAACTACTCCAACTGCCTGACCAATTTATGGCTGGAC
>JANHGL010003405.1:4542-15677 GCA_024611195.1 Ceyx melanurus | reverse complement strand
GACGGAGAGGCAAAGGCGGGCAGGGCGGGAGCGCCACGCACGGCTGAGGCGAAAGCCGTCGCCCCACCCCCGGGACTCACGGACGGCACCGAGTTGCTCTCGGGGCTGCGGCGGTGGAACCTGCTCCTTGAGCCGGTTGCATAAGGCGCGATCTGCCTGCTCACCCCACCCCCGGTGGCGGGAGCCCAGGAGGTCGGCTTCTGGGTAACGCGTCGGCCGAGGGCAGGAAGCCTTGCCCCGGGGTGGCTCTCAAGGCAGCGCTGGGCGGCAGCAGAGCGAGGCCCGAGGCCTCGGTCCCTGTGTGGCCGCGCAGGGACGGGCAGGTCCCCACTGTTGGGCTGTTCGCTTCCTGGAGCGTTTCGGCCCGGGAATGTGTCAGTTATCGCCACTGGTGCCTGGGGGTCGGTGTCCAGGCCCTGGCACCTCAGGAGCTCAGACCAGCCCACTGCCACTGACAAAAAAATAAGGGGGCACTTCTTTGTTTTAAAACTGTAGCCTATGGTAAATTGATTGTTTTTTACTATGCCTTTGAAAAAATCAGAGTTTTCTAAAGTTGAAAGACTGTTGAGCACTGGTAGTTTACAGAAAGAACTCTTATGTCTGTCTTTTGCCTATGTCAAGTGGGAATGATCAATCTGGCCTCTTGTGCAGTTCCAAACTCCATACCCAATACTGTTGTTTACCTCAGGTACTGGCAAGACTCCTGTCACGTGCTGGTCACAGACCAGAGCGTGGTTCAAAATTGTATTCTCGGGAACAGAACTAAGACTCAAAATGGAGTCAAGTGTTGAGGAACTTTATTTGCCTGACAACAAAGAAACGTGTAGAAAAAAGAGAAAAGAGAGAAAAAGGAAGGAAGGGGTCAGCGTAATAGCTACCACCACGGATCTGCGATGTCCCAACAGTCCAAATCCTCTGTGGTGGGGAAAGTTCGTTGGATGTTGGTCGCTCCTGCTCTTTATGCGTGGTCTTTATCTTAGCCACACCTACCAGCTGGAGGTGGTACGTATGCCCAATACCATCTCTGGGGGGGGTCACCGGTGGTCTTCAGGGGTCTTCAAACCCCTCACTCCTCCAATCCTTGGGTCTGGGCGCATGCACAGGGGTAGGTGGCAGCTCTCTGAAAAAAGCAGGAACATGACCTTTAGGAAGGGACAGCTCTCTATAGAAAGCAGGAATGTGAACGAGATATCTCTCTGTAGAAAAACAGGAACTTAGGTGGCTGTCTGCAGAGTTGACTTTTTGTGGTGAAAAATGTTGATCTAATTCGATACTCTGTCTTGTGACATGTGGGTGCAGCAATGTTGAGCCAAGAAATTCTGTACAGTCTCTGACACCTCCCCAAAACGACGTGTCTTAACTGTGATATCTGGAAGGTGACCCTATAGTCCTTGTTTCCATTGTTGTCAGATACCTGTCCTGCCTGCTCTGTCATTTGTAGACAGTGGAGTCAGTGAGGAGTGTCTTCCTTCACTGGACAAAGAAGAAATTTGTATACCAAAGGATGCTTCTTCCAGGCTTATCTTGAATTTTATGAATGGCATGGAGGGCATCCCATATCTGAAAGGACATGCTAAGCTTTTTCTTGCACTTGTCTGTCATGAGTGTTAGTGGAAACCCCTAACAGAAAAGTAAAGCCTGAACAGTGAAAGCAACTCATCACTCATTTCTTCCTAGAATCCTTCCTCACTACATCCAGATAACATCTCTCACTTCCTGCTCTGCTGGTCTTCCAGATAACTGCTCATGATTTCATGCTTAGAGTGCAAGAGCCCTGACAGACCTTGATCTTTGCTTCTCTAAAACAATGATATACCATTCATCTAGCCTTCATCTAGCCCACCGGCTCTGCGTTTTGGTCTGCTAAACCCCCAGCCATTCTTCTTTGCAACTAATTTACACCTTCATTTTTCTTTTTTTTTTTTTTCCATTTTTCCCCTTATTCTCTCTTCTGATCTGAATATCAGTCACCCTTTCAGCCTATAAACCATCCTATTCAAACAAATTAAGTGATGCAAAACTAGATTACAAATAGATTTTTATGGCTTTTTAGAGGTGATAGTGGCAGTAAGATGATGGTTTATTTATATTACTTGTGTTCCTTAAGCTTAAAAATGATGTACTTAAGTGGGTTGGTTTTATTTTTCTGTGTGTGTGTTTGTTTGATCAGGTTTGAGTTTGTTTTTGTTTGGTTGGTTTGGTTTAGTTTTGTTGTGGTTTTTGTGTGTGTGTGTTTTGTTGGTTTTATTTGTGTTTTTTTAAAAATTAATAGTAAATAAATTAAATGCTGCCACATTAATAGTAAAAGTAATGTTAAAAAACAAAACAAAACAAACAAAACCAAAACCACTGTACAGCTGTTCAGTTAACTGCTATGTAAATGTTTCTTAGTAATGAATAAATGGAAAGACTATGAGCTGTAAGGGAGATGTATATTTCCATTTTGGTTTGAAATAAGATAGAGGGAGGTTGGAAAATACTCTTGTTTGCAAGGATGACTTTGAAGATGGCAAAAAGAAAGGAGAGGAAGCATTCTGCCATGTAGTGCAGAGGTGATGGAATGAGAACATAAAACCTCAGATCTGTTGAAAGCTCTGGGTATACTGATGAGGGTGAAAGGAAATTCAATAGGTAATAGCTAATTAATGCAGCAAAAAAGGATGATAAATACAGATTAGCCCATGGATGAGAGAAATGTGTTTTAAATATATTGTGCTGTGATCATAAAATCAGATATAGGTAAGTGAGCACACGATTGCATTTACCAAGGTGACTAATGACTACCACATCACCAAAGGCCTTAGTCATGAGAACTGTTTTGTGCTTTAAATGTGGTCCTAATCCCACAAAACAGTAATTATGAGAGAGATCTTAACATAAAGACACTGATACTCTGAAGTACTTCCTATGAAAGGAGATTTGTGCTTCTGTGATCTCTCAGTTCTCCCTATTCCTCTCAGCTGTGCACAGAAATTGAGTCCTCTGTACTCATTATCCAACTTTCTTAGTAAAGTTAACATTATTTTACTTCTTCTCCTCTCCAAAGGAAGAAGGACATTTCTGAAGTGTATTAATTTTTTTTTCAGTCATTTTATCATTTGTTATAATAATTGGATGAGTCAAGAAATTTCAGTAGGCAGTGAAAGAGTTACAGAACTGAAGTGGAGCAATAGTGAATTGGATCTGATCCCTACCTGTGCCAGAATTCCTGTGTGGCACTGTGTTACTCACACCCTCCCCATACTGAGTGATTTTGACAAGCTTCATGCCTAACTTTAGACTTTTAATACCCACTTAAACTTTAGATTTGATTACACAAACATCTGTAGATTAAGACATGGGGACCCTTGCTTTGTGTGCTCTGCTAAGTGGAATGGTGAAAAGTTGAACCCTTAAAAGTTACCAGACACATTTGAGTAAGTTTTTGATGTTAGATTAAGCTCATAGGCTTCTGTGAGGCAGATTGATGTCTGCACCTGAACATTTGGGAGTTTGCATCAGACTTGAGTATGATGAAGGGAAATGAGAGTCACTTTGACCAGATGCTGATGTGGTATTTGGGATGAGTTGATTTCCTTGCTTGACTATCCTGGCAAGACTGCAACTGTAACAGCAGTTTATACGCGGGTATGGTCTATATCTTGGGATTGGTGCTATCCTAGAGGTGTTGGCAGTAGATGCCTGAACTTCAGGTGCTTATGGAGAAGGTGCTGAGCTTTTCAGTCAGAGTTGCCAGTCTCATGCATCCCAACTGGCACTTAAATGTCTCAGTTTAGAAGCTGGTCTAGTCATTGAAGTTAGGAAAACTAAATTCATCTTCAGCATTTTTGTTCTCAACAGTTTTTATCCAATGGAGATGTATGCACATTTTTTTTATTTTTTTTTTTAAGTAAATAGCATAGGAATTGAAAGGCTCACAAAGGGATTATTAATTTTATTTCATGTTAACTGGTTAACATCAGGGGTGAAGATAAAATTTTCTACATGCATGGGTCAATGAGTGAAACATAAACTACTGGACAGTTGTTAATTAAAAATGAGCTGCCATGTGCATTGAATAAAGCAATAGTTGTCTGAGAAAAATCGTTATTATGAGATTAAAAGCAACAACATAATAGATACTTACTCATGGTAAATTCATGTTGTGAAAAAAGCTTAATTAATGCCATTCCAAAGGTTTGCTCTAGAAAAACCTCAAAAACCTCCTATATTTTTAATGTAGTGAAATTTATTTTTAGAGTAAATAAAGCCCCCAAAGTAGCTAGAATTTTACCCATTAATCTGTTTCATGTAACATGTCATGAACTGGAATCTATTTTGCTTTTGATGTTATATAGAACTCATAAAACTGATACCGCAGACAAACCACTGAGCCCTGAATTATTTTGTGTGCTGTAATTATTCTGCTCAATTTAACTACAACAGAAACCTTTTTGATGCCCAAGAGTATGGTGTGACCCAATAATGAAATATAAAGGAGGTTCATTTTCTCCTGGTGGAACTCACAAGAAAAAAATATTTTTGAAAAATATTATTAGATAAAGCTGAAACATTTCCCTGTAACAACTCAGTGTAGCGAGAAAATATACACAAATTACTGAAATGCTTCTGTAGTGTAAAAAATATAGTTTAGGTATTATCATTTTGACACAGTGTAACTTCTAAAATCCAGATAATATGTGTATATGTGCTGCTTGTACATTTGCATTAACTCTGAACCTGTGCCTAAGGGAATTGGCTTGTGCATAGCACAAGCATCAACAAAGTGAAATACTTAAAGAATTAAAAAATGTCTTTAAATAAGGTATTCGGCATGATTTTTTTCCAACCCCCGTGGAAAATAACAGCATACATTTTGAAGTGTCAGCTGTTTATTTCTTTTTTTATTAATTTTAAAGTAGTTACTTTTCTTCTGGGGTACAAATTTTGAATTTTATAGTAGAAAAGATGAAATAGAAAATCTTAGAAGAATGCCTATGACTTAAAAATAGAAAGCTAGCTTTTCGGCTTGTCAGAGAATGCCGTGATATGGAAAAGAAAACAGCTTCACAGTCTGAAAATTATCTTGCACACACCCATTATTGAATTGTTCCTAATTATCTGTTGAATCCATTTCTGTGTTTTAAAAAATAGAAACATAATCTAGAAAATCTGCATAAAAACAAAGACACCTTGAAAATGAAATTCCTAGCTTTTCACATCTTACTATTGAACTGCATCCCTAATAAAGGAAAATAATTGTATCTAAATAATTGTCAATTTCTACAGTTTATCTGTGAAACATATCTAGTAATGTTTAAGATGTTAACGTTAAGATGAGACAAATAATAAGCAAACTAGAATGGAAGTTTGGGTGACCAACCAGTAAGTCATAGCACCAAGACAGCCACACAAAACTAGCTCTTGGCTAATAGTGTGACATGGGTGTTTGGGCAGTGAGTGGTGCAGTTGCACTGGAGTTATTGCAGGCACCAGAAGAGATAAAGGCTTAAATTACTGTGTTGTCAGGGGCAGGACATTATGGAAGTTTTTGATCATTGTAAAACATCCAAATCCATATCAAATCCATCTGAAATTAAGTATTTTTATAATACTTTGGAATACTCCTTTACTCTGTAGTTCTGTGAGGGCATGAATTTAAACAATGTTACATGGTGTGTCTCAAGACATTCTTCACAGCCTGTCAGCATACACACATGTCAACCTTTCAAGGATGGAGAGAAGTGTCATCTCTTGTAGATGTAATTTTATTAACAAAAAATTTTACTGTTAATGTAGTAGACCATAAAAAAACCCCAAACTTTATTGTTGTCTGATAATTTCTTTGAAAAAGCTCTATGGGTGAATCTGTCTTTTTGTCAGAATTCATGAAACTCTGTTCACACGAGGAGGCATTTTCCTGCTTGTTATGACAGTGTATTAGTATTCCAGCGAAATTTAGCAACAGCCTTCCAGAGAAGCAAACTGACATATTCACATTTTCTTACTCTTTTAACAATGTTGTCAACTGCTGGTGGAATACAGAGAAAACAGTGAGGTTATTTTTTTATTCTGCAAAGGTAAAGTTGGGGTTCAGTCTCATTGTCACCCATAAGTAGTCTGAGTTAATAACCAATAGCAATCTGCAAATATAAATGCCACTTTTTCTTTTGTTTGTCTGTGTTTTTAAATTTATTTAGTTGCATGTTTATACAATTGAGATGAAATATAATCATGAAATGGAAGAGTTTTGCATTTTACTCTATTAATAGACTCAAGCCAATGTTTTTGACTTTACTTTTTACACAGCTACTGCCATCTAATCAAATTTAGGAAATGGCCCAGGCCTGACAGTATGTGAACTGAATGGAGAAGGAAACAGACTTCTGAGTATGAAGTGCCATCGTTTTCACATTCTTTAAATGAGTATTTTATTGACTGCTAGTTTAACTTGATTTAAGTTATGGGTGATGCCTAAAATGTAGGCATTTCACACATTAATTTTTTATTCTTATTATATTTGCTGTTCTAGACTAATAATGCAGAGCATAGTATCCTGATCTGTTTTTTTTAAGAGATGTTGAATAATAAAAACATACTTCTAGCTAATATTTTCTTGACTTAGAATAGGATAACACAGGAGCCTAGCAGAATCTTCCAGGGCTCACCAAGGAAAATTTGTGACTTACTGAACTGTGTCAAAACAACCTGGAACACATCTGAAACATGCAGATCTTGAGCAAAACTGCAACAATTAGTGAAAACGAACTGTCTGCAAGAAGTATTCTGTGATGCAAGTACCTAGTATTGCCATTCTTTTTGCTTCTGTGTTGTGAATAAGTCCTAGGGAGGCCAAATTTAACTTAAAATTACAAAAAACATGTTCCTAATCATGGTGTTTTGAACCAGTTGAAAGTATTCATTCTTTTTATTATCCTGTTTAATTTATAGGTGAAAGGACTACAGGAATCAGTCTTCAAAGGATTAGAACAGAGTGTTTGCCCTCAGGCACACTTTAAAGATAGTTTTCAACTTGCCTTTTCTCTGCTCTTTCAAGTTTCCATCAGAGAGTTAAACAGTATGCCAGAGAACATCTGTCCCCTATTTGCTGTGCTTTTGTTATTTTGTACGTTCATTGCATTAGAATTTTTACCTGGTGACTCTGAAGATAATATTATCAATATAACTGATATAACAGTTCACTACTGTGGCTTCTTCTTGCTCTTATACTTCCCTGTAATTGTTACTTTCATTTTTTAAACTGTCCCTCATATAAAGAAGTCTGCCTTCTATACAGAATATCACTGTCAGAAGTACTTTGTCATCTGGTATAACTGGTCTATATGCTAAAATACTGATTTCTTTAAATTCAGTAGCAAAAATCTTTTGCTCACTTTTTTCTCCTGAGATGCACCTTTTGTGTTGTATGGGTGGGCTGGACTAGATGATCTTCTAGATCCCTTCCAACCCCTAACATTTTGTGATTCTGTGAAATGAAGAGAGGAAACAACTCTCTTGGAAGTCCAAGAACCAACTTAAAATAGGCAACGAATAACATAATTTTATGTGCTTAAGAGTTACAGGTATTTATACATCTCAGCACATTTGGACTATTTATTCTGAATCCAGAAACCACAGTCACTGTGTGGTGCAAGAAAGTGTGACTGTAAAGTAAGCTGGTTTTGTATTAAGTCTCCTGTATTGAACTGTTGTGGTTTTTTACAGCGAGTAAATTCTGGCACACACAAATTTCAGGCATGCTTGAGGCAATGTTTGATATGCTCTTTGTGCTCCCATTTCTTCCTGGTGTTATCCTTTCCCCTTCACAAGGCAGCTTACTCTGAGACACTACTGAAAACTCCCACTTCACAATACTGTGGCTCCATTAGTAGGGCTACTTAACCTGGGGGACAAAAGATCTGAGGAAACCCACAACACAGGCAGCAGTATCCTCCCTGGCCAGAGGGCAGTCCTGTTGCACCTGAACACCCCCAGGGACAGGGACTGTCTGTGGTTGCAGACAAGGCATAGGGGTGAATAAGGTCCAGAGTCCATCCAGTAAATTCAGACAGGAGTTGAGGCCAGAGGTAGGACTTGACAGGGATACAGCAGGGTCCATCCGCAGGACTTGGGCAGAGTAGTTCATGTAGGAGCAGCTGCCCAGGCCTGAGCTTAAATACAGATCATGGAACCTTTGGGTGAAAGTGAGGAGATCCCTGATGACTGTTGGTCAAGGGAATTAAGGGCAAATAGTGACACTTGCCCATTCAGAAGAAAAAATAAAATCCTTTATGTTCATTCAGATAATTTGTCATATGAAATTTAGATGAGAACTGTCATATTCAACCACCTTGATCGATAAACTTCATGAAGTGAATGAGGAATAAATACAGTGATTCAATCAGATATTATAATGTCATTATCTGTGCATGTATTTGATATAGTCAGTACTGCATACATAGAAAATAATTTTGTACATGTCATTTTACAGTGTTTTTAAGCAGTAAGACATGAACATTTCAGACAAATTGGCAATTTTCTTAGTTTCTAACTGCCTGGGGTGTGTCTGTGTTACTGAGTGGTTCTCTTAATAATGAGGAGGTAAACATATAGGTATCTTCAAATGCTAGCCTAGTAATTAAAGAAAAAAGAAAGTGGTAATAACAGGGCAAGTTTAGACACAAAAAGTCAGCATTATGTGAGCAAGTAAGTATGCTTTTGCTGCAGAAAGATATTTTCTTGCCAACAAATTAATCTGGATGCATTTTAATAATTTTTTATATCTGTATGAATGATCTTGTTGCAAAATGTAACTTACATGCCAGGGTGTTGAAAAAGTAATTTCAAGTATATGTCTCTGTACAGTGGCCAATTTAGTTTTTTTTTAAGGACTTAATGTAATGAACATCAGTAACCTGTATTGTACAGTAGTGCATTAACCACTTAATAAGTGGCCTGTTGGCTAATTGCAGCTTGATAATCCTGTTCAATGTTGTAAATGATTTTACAGCATGAGTGTTAGTGGTCAGTAAAGTGCTAATATATGCTGAGGTAGTCCCATTTTGTGTTTTTTTGGCTAGCATACTGTCCAGTCAGGTGTCACTGCATCAACAGCACTGAAAATTGGTTTAACATGAGGTAGTCAGCTCCACTTACCAACTTAAAGCAAAAGGAGTTCTGGAAGCTTTCAGAAGGTCACCTGACCATGCAGATGAACAAAGGTGACTAACCAGCATGGTCTGACTGTAGTAATTAATGTATGTAATGTATGTCTTCCCATATTTCTATGTGTCTGTGAACCATGACAGATGAAGAATAATAGCTTGAGAAAAGAGTTGCTTTTGGAATTACTGCAGAATGCCGAAGCAGTAAAGTTTGTGCCTCAATAGCTTGTGGAATAAGCAAATCAAAGAATTGCTTACCTGGAGGAAAAAAAAAAAATAAAAAAAATGAGAGGGCAGAAGAGATTCACATTTGTGATAGTAAGTGCAGCGTTCTATCTAGAGAGCTCAGGAAAGGCACTAAGGCACTTCACTCTTGCACTCTCTTTAAGTAGCTTATTGAAAATCTCTCACTCCACTAAAACAGCAAGGGTTGGTTTTGGTTTTTTTTTCTTAGACTTCTGACAATGGGAATTGCCACTTTAACAGAAAGAAAAATGTATGTAGGAAAGTAGGCATACATATAGAGAGAAAGTAGGCAGAAAAAATAACATCTACTTTGTGTAAGAACACAACAATTGGGTTTTTTGGTTGTTTTGTTGCTGTTTTTTAAGTGTAGGGAGCTTTGGACTGCTAATTCTTGTGATTCTGTTTATTAGCTTGTGCTGGTTTGACCTTGGCTGTTTGTCAGGTGCCCACCAAGATGCTCTATCACTTCCCCACCCTCATCTCAGCTGGATCAGGGGAAAGAAAATAATATGAAACTTGTGAGTTAAGACAAAGTCAGTTTAACAAAAAAGTAAAGCAATGGCGTGCGCAGAAGCAAAAGAAAACAAAGATTTGTTCTCTACTTGCCATCAATTAACTCCAGCTCAGTCATACCTAATGCAAAAAGCTAAAGTTCAGTTTTTGACTGTAGCATATTATGTGTCTTAGAGCAAGAAACAGCCTATACTTGAGCTTGTTTTAGAACTTAATCTAGATTTCTTCTGTGATTGTCCTTCAATAGATGCAGCTGACATCATATGGAGGAATGAAAGAGCTCTAAAATGCAGACAAAAGACAGCACTAGTACCTGTTATTAAAAGGGGCCAGTATTTTTCATACATCAGTTGTTATTATAATAATGGTCAAGACAAAGATTGAAAATAATTTAGTTATTTTGAAGAATTTTACTTGTCAGCAATGTTGGGAAAATTATAAAATTCCTCTGTGAAATATAAATGCAATGTCAACATATCTGTGTAGTAAAAAATAATAGGAGCTGTAGTGTTATGAGATTTCTGTTGTCAAAAGGGCTACATATTACTTTACAAACACATTGCTTCACTCATTGCTCCAAGTTCCAGGGTGATCTAGTTTAAAGACTACTGTATATGTAGTTATTTACAGTACAGTATGCCAACATTGATTTAGATACAATCTTTGGTAGGTTATATTGAATTTGATAAAATTCAAGCAAATGCATGTTAAACACTAAAGCTATTATTCATTATACTTTGGTAAACACACTGATATTTAAAATGGTCTCTTTTTTTTTCTTTTTTTTTTCTTTTCAGTTTTTGAGAGATATTGTACTTAAATCCAGATCCCAAGAAGCTTGAAACAGTCTAAAAATCAAACTTAATCTTTTTTTTATAAGCATCTTCCCTTCTCCTTGACATGAAGCCTCTCAGAATTTTGGTTTACCTGTAGGACCTCTGAAGATAGTGTAAATATGATTCTTGACTAGAAGTTACAGTAAAATAAAGCAATAATCAAACTCTGACATTGGGATATTTTTCTTTATGTTCATTTGGGATTAACCCATCTTTTCTGCAGTTAAGAAAACATGATCCCTCATCTTGGAACTTTTATTTCTCTCTTTTATCCCACTTCAATATGCTTAGGTAACAAACTCTAGTATTTCTCAATGTTGTCCAATGACAGGACAAGAGGCAATGGGTGCAAGCTAGAGCACAAGAGGTTTAGGGTCAACACAAGAAAGAACTTTTT
>JANHGL010003403.1:72388-97540 GCA_024611195.1 Ceyx melanurus | reverse complement strand
ATAAAATAAGTAGTATGTTTTTTTTTGTTTTTTGTGTTATTAGACAAACAAAAAAAAAAAAAAAAAAAAAAAAAAAAAAAAAAAAAAAAAAAAAAAAAAAAAAAAAAAAAAAAAAAGAGTGCCTATAAGCAGAGATCATGATTTGCATACTTATTAGCCTTGACTGCCAGGGAACATTCTGGTTCCTTTGTAAGCACAGAAACAGTAAAAATATGCTAATAGCAGCATATCAAATCTGGGCTTTAGCCAATCTGTCAATATTGAAATTACTTGCCTGAAATATAGTGGGTAAACAACTTACTGCATAGGATGATCCGAGGCATAGTTTGAACTTGTTGAAATTTAGTCATTTTGTGACTAAAAAAACTTGCAGATCGGAAAGAGAAACATAAACATACATGCAAGACAGATGTCACACTGACTTTCTATTCTGTTATCTGTTTCCTGCCTTCTTTTCTGCTTTGAGAAGGCTTATCCAAGAAGCCAAGGAGGGTAGGGTCATTTCCAGAAAGAATCACTTAGATCACCATCAACATGTATCCCCCATATATACCCCATTTCTTTTCTTCACTGTAGAAAAAAAAAAAAAAAAGACAAAATGTCTCATCTCTGCTTGCCATAGAGAACACACTCCCTGATCTGCACACCACTGCAAGTAAACCTCTAAGGCAGTGGGGTCACATGTGACTATGGTCTCAGTGTCTTTTCATTTTCTTCCAACTCAGAGGCACAACAGACTCCCTGGGCAGGGCACCTGCCTCTCAAGAAACACAAAAGGTCACTGCTTTTGCAGCCATTGTCCAGCATCGCTGCATGAAGGACAAGACAGACTTCCCAGCTCACCATTAAAAAATGCCTTTTACACTGGTACTCTTCTATAGTCTCCAGTGTAAAGGAGCTTTGATAATATGACTTTGGCTTAAAGAAGAATGAATGATTGAACAGACATGAAGGTGAGAATAACCAGGCCATCCTGATGAACACATTTTTCAGACACAGTCTTCAGCCCCAATTATCACTAACTGAAGCCACATTGGGGTGGTGTTACCATGGCCTTATCTTCCTGTTTCTCTTTGTGGCTTTATGTGTCAAGGAGGACCTTTTCTCCATCTCCATTATTTAATTTTTCACTCCATTCTTGTTTTTCAGTTATCTGACATAGTCTGTGCTAATTGTGCACAGTTGTCTTCCCTTTCTTTGAGGAATGTTCCAGATAGCAGGGAGAAAAATTACATTGTAGTTAATGAAATATTTTTGGCTTGATTCTCTTTATTTTCAAAGAATGGGTTTGAAAGTCCCATTTGTCTGAGCAGAGCTAGAAATAAAAACAGAGAAATAAAAAAGGGCTCAGAAAGACTCCATTAAATTGCTTCTTTTTATCCTCAGTCAGTTCTCCTCCAGCCATTACGAGACAGAGTTTGCAGAGTATATCTCCCAGTTCCAGCACTGCAAACCAAGAAAGCCCTTGAACCAAGATGTGCCTCTTCAGACCTTGCCTGTAGGCAAGTATGCTGTATGACTTGGGGAGAACCTTGCACTATTTCCTTCTGCTTTATTCCAGGTAACAGCTTCATTGATCCTTCCAAGAAGCAGAGAAGATGTCACTGATCTGAAACACAACTTTTAAAGCTCTTGGTCTACTGATTCCATCTGTGATCTAAGAAGGCACACAGATATGCTTCCAAACACAGCAACTTATGTCACTTTCTTCTCAATGAGAAGTGTATATGTTTGTCTGAGACAAGAGATGTTCAGCTGACAAAGACAAGCACACTCCTGCAAGGAGTGACTAGTTTAATGGCAAGATTCACAGTATATAATACCAGTACCTCAACAGGATCTCACCAACTGCAAAATTTCAGGACTAAAGAAAGTATTTCCAGGTTTAACGTCTGCAGACAAATGCATAGAAACATGTCCCTCTGAAACCTCAAAATAATTAAATAATCCAAATTCAAAACCCATTTAAAACTTGTGGTCACCTGTTGGTTTGGTCCTCTATATGTTGTCTTCTGAATAAGCCCAGCTTTTAAGACCATCCACCAAGTTTTACAATTTATGTTTTTGCACAGTCTCTAATCCACACACATGACAGAAGGAAAGAGCCTTGTTCTGTCTGCTTCTTTCCATGGGATGATTCCAAATTTCACAGCCGAGGATGAAAAGTAAACAGGATATTTTGTGATTTGCCATAAAAAAAAAAAAAAAGACAAAAAAAAAAAGACAGTGTGGTGATATCTGAAGCAAGCAGGCCCTCCTTGTTCTTCACAGAGATACTAGGTGGAGTATCTCAGACAGCACAGGGTGATGATTGTACAGAAAAGTTATTAGCAAGTTAACTTCAGCAGGCATGTTGCTACAGCTACCCTCCCAACCTCCCAGTTGCCCCTACAGAACAGTTTCAATATCCTGCAAGTGCAACCAATCAATGAAGATGGGGAATCATCAGGCTTAGAGGTGTTCCTAACATTCTATGATCTTGTTTGTCAGTGATTAGTTATGTAAATTTGTTCTCCCTTTCAATTCCATACCAGTGCATCAAGGTGACATGCCACACGTGCATAATTACTGCCAGTGTTATTTCCAGACCTTGAGCTACAAAATGCAAAGCACCACTTACTAGGAAGTCCATACAACCAAAGAGGCTTCTCTAATTTCTCTACACATGTTTGCTGTTCTCTTTTGATAGGCACAGCATGTAAGAAGCCAGTGGGAAGCAATCATCACATTTACAGCGTGGCTTCTCCTTTGTTAATTAGTTAAATCAGGTGTAGAATATTGTCTGTGTAACTCCTAGAGAGCCTGGGACGTTACTGCTCTTAATACACAGGGAAATGCTGCTCTGAGTCTGTAAGACAGTAAAAATTAAAAATGAAGATGAAAAATTTTGTTTATTTATTGGTTATACAGCACCTTGGCACTTCACAGGTGAATGATGAGACTCACAACCCCTGAGGAATTCATAATCTACAGTCCAGATTCAAGCTGTGTCACTTTTTACTCCCTGTGTTGCCGCTCTGATTCTGAATTGATTCAACAGAAGTAACAGCATGGCTTTAATTAAAGAAAATTTCAGTGAATAATAACCAGGATTAAATAAAAGGATGTTGGCTCAGCCATGTCATTTGAACTTGAATGAAAAAACTTCAAAACAATGAAAGAGCATTTAGCTGCAGCCATTGTTTAGTCCTTGATATGTGCAGTTGTTAAGGCTGTGACCATCTTGCAGTCAGACAGTTTGGTGCCCACCATGACTAGATATAATAAAACAGAGCTGCTCCTGACTTAAAAGCTCCAATTAGCACACACTTCTGAAGAAATGTTAGTACCAATTGCTAGTACACAGCAACGGGAGTGAGAGTCCCATCCAGCTCATATAAAGAGATGGACTTCATCCCAAACCATTCCTGTGTTCTCTCTCCAGCCCTTTGTCTCATCATGTACCATCTCCTACTTCCAGAATCCACAGATAAGGCAACAGAAGTCCCTGCTCTTCCCTCTACAACAAGCCACCATGTGCAGCAAGGTTTGACTGGTGGGAGCATGGTGTCAATGATGAGCAGTGGACAAGATGCATTAGGCCAGCAGCAGCTGTTGTATTAGGTAAGGACCCATTCCATCTGGGATCTGTTTAAGTCAAGAAGAAGGCAGCTGAACCCATAGGGTAGGAACTGTCTTCTTTGGACTGGGTTAAAGTGCACATACATTTAAAACCAGAAAGAGCTTCCTTGGAAAAGTTACCTAATAGCAGAATTATTTAATCAGAGAAGTTCACATTGTTATTACATGAGGAAAAGAGGACTGACTTCTAGGGAAGTCCATTCTAATTTCATTTTTAAAATGGTGTGTGCACAGTGAATGAGAGATCAGCACCACACTATCTTAGAGTGCAAGAAAGAAAGAGGAAGAAAAAAGAGTGTAATAACAATAATATTTCATTAGTCTAAATACAAAGTCAACCTCAGAAATAAACTGATCTTACTCTAAAACAGGCTGAAGACTGAGCCAGGGCAGAGCCAGGGAAGGGGCAACAGGCTTTTTTAAGATAACACATGGTGTGTGCTGTGTCCTAGTCTGGGCAATTTGGATCATGTTTGATTTCCTTAGAGCTTTTACTTGTCAAAACACATTGAAGAGGAAGGAAAGTGCTATTAATCCAAGCACACAGATGAGGCATGGTGCAGCTGACTGACCATCAGTGTTATGTCCTGCCTGTGAAGGATCAGAAGGTAAGATATGAAAGTGATTTACTAACACAAGCCCACAGGGACATGTGGCCCTCATCTGCTTGGTAAAGTATCTAGTTTGGTGTGGGGAGGGACAACAGACAAATTAATAATTAATGCATTATGAGAATGAAAACAGGTCAACTTTCCTTTACAGTAAGACAGGAACCCATTGTTTCTAGTTTCACAAGCTTGAGGCAGTTTAGTCTCTGTTGGACTGTCTGAGCTTTTTGATCCTTACCGCCCTGTCTGTAAATACAGTGCTGTACTCCCAGTGCCCCTTTTCCTTGAGCTATGACTGGATGATGGCAGAATTGTTTTCTCCTGCCCTTCCCAAGCAGCCCTGTAGCAGCCCCAGTGCATCTGCTCTATTCTGAGCTATAGCAACTGGCTGCAGCCCTCTGGGCCCAGTCCTTGTGGGGCTTGGCAGCATCTGCCCACATGGCCTCCTCTCAGACTCTATTTTGAGGACTGCTATAATATTTGTCTTTAACTGCTTCTTCCTCTCTGTGGTCAGCCTGAAGGGTTTTGTCAGCCCTAAAGGACCAAGCTGTTCCCCATTTTCTCCTGAGCCAGACAGAAAAGACAATAATCTGGCCCAGCCTTTGTGACACAGCTCTTAATTGCACAGGAACCTCACTGATCCCCAAATTTTTGTGTGCTTCAGGAGCCTGATTCTGTTCTGGAGAAAAATTGATGACTCAGTGCTTCACATTGTTCCTTTGAAGTCAATTCACTGGCTCCAGATTTACAATGGCATTAGAAGCATCTGGGTACAAACAAAAGGTTTGCTGCAAGATGTTCTACAAGATAAGGCTCCTGAGGATCTCAGGTAAAAGAAATCACATGACAGGCAAGATCTACTATTGCTGGGAGAAAGCATATGGTTCTCCTCACACACTCTGCCTAGCTGGGCAAATGCAGCATCTTGGCCAACATGCTAACACCGGTGGAGGAAAAAGTCCTCCCTGTCTTTTACTCTTGATCTGCTCCCCCAGTCAGACCCACTCTCCAGAGAGATGAGTTGGAGACTCCTTCATGTCAGGAGCTACTGAGGGCTGGGGAGCTGTAGGGCAGGAGGCTGCATAGGCAGCTATTGACCTCTATGCTCTGCCTCTCTCTTGGAGCAGGAGGGCTGGGGGAATTGAGGGCAAGGAGCAAGCGAGAATGAGGCCAAAGGCCTCAGCGAAGAACTTGACTTCTTCTTGTGGAGCAATTAAATTAAAAACATCTTAATGGAGACCCGTTTTGTAACTCCCACTCAGCCAGACAGGACTAAAGGGGCATAAACGACTTGCTGCCACGTTACAAGTTAGAGGTCTTCACCCTGCTTCCCAGCAGGTCTTCAGTCAGAAGTGAGAGTGAAAGCTGAATAAATGGGCTGCTGCCAAAGGACTCATTTAATAACTGATCTGGAGAGATAGCAAACCTCTGCTCTGACCTGGCACACCTTTTAACCCCAATTCCACCCTGTCCCTACTAACAGCACAAATTGAAATATTAGGAGACAATCAGAGACATGAAAGGTAACACAGCAAAAGCACCTCTCCTTTTAGATGCTAACTTCTCCTTCCCCTGTGTGAATCATCAAGGAAATACATACATGTTTGTGAGCTTTAGAAAGTGTATGCTTTTCCCTGTTTAAAACCCTATAAAAGTACTCTGATATGAGGAATACCTTGGAGAAATCAGATTTTTTTTTTCATATTGAATACATTCTTTTGTTTTTCCCAAGGGCTCTTGTTAGGCCATACTACCAAAAATAACCCAAAACAAGAAACCCCTTAAGGTGGTTTGATAGAAAGCAAAACCATATGAGAACTGAGCAAACTGTCTTGTCCAAACTTTTTTCATCCTCCTCTAGATGAATGGTTTTCTTGTTTCCTGCAAAGTGCTTGCAGTGAAGCTGGGAAGTATTGTTAGTAAGGTTTATTATAGCATCTTGCCTTGAATGGCTGCAGTGAAGGAATCCCCACTGGGTGACCCAGGGTGCAGATGAGTATAGAAGCTGTGTGATTCATTGTGCACAACACAGTGTGAAATACTCACAGCTTGGGGAAGAACTGGGCCTCTTTCTGTCTTGGGGGACCTGTGATCTAGCTGGCATTTCCTAGGGTTTGTTGCTTGAATTACACTTCATGACCCTATTTCCCAAACTTGATTTTATCTTTTAACAGTGTGTGTACAGTGAAACTACCTCACACCCCAGGCTCAAGCTTTAATCTGAATTGCTTAATAGGGAAGGTAGGTCAGGCAGCACTATTTCTGTTCCTCAACTAGGTAATCAAGTACTTCTAGGGCATGGAGTACATCTAGAACATTCAGTCATGTGAATGAATTTTCAAATAATTTTTAGAGGATTTTTTTTTTCACTTTGCTGTATCTTCAGGAATGATTTCAAACTGGGTTGACTAGATTCTCTGATGGATGGAACTTGTGCCATACATTCTGTATTCACTCAGAGCTAAAGCCAGTCTTTTCAGTGCTTAAAATGTCAGGCTCATTGTGGTTACCTTGTTCACTAAGTTGGTGTATTACTGAGGAGTAACTGATACTACCTCAGTTTAAAAACATAAGGCCCAGTTAAGGGGTAGACAGCTATCTGATTAGTCTTATCCAGACTTGTGCTGGGTCCTACACTTGGAGTCACAACAAGCCCCTGAAATGCTACAGGCTGGGGGAAGAGTGTCTGGAAACTGGAAAAGGACCTGGCAGTGCTGATTGACAGCCCTATGAATATGAGCCAGTGTGTGTCCAGGTGGTCAAAAAGGCTAACAGCATCCTGGCCTGTGTCAGAAGAGAGAAGGGATTGTCCTCCTGTACTTGGCACTGGTTAGGCTGCACCTCAAATACTGTGTTCGCTTTTGAGCCCCTCACTACAGAAAATAATTTGAAGGGCTGGAGCACATCCATGGAAGGGCAATGAAGCTGATGAAGGGTCTAGCACACGAGCCTTATTAGGAGCAGCTGAGGGAAGTGGGTTATTTAGCCTGAAAGAAAAAAAAAAAAAGAAAAAAAAAAAGAGTATTTGGGGGAGACATTATCACTCTACAACTGCAGGTTGTAGGACAAATCAGTAGGACAGGAGCAAATGGCCTCAAGCTGGACCAGGGGAGGTTTAGCTTGGATATGGTGACAAATTTCTTCACCAAAAGCATTACCAAGAATTGGAACAGGCTGCCTAGGGAAATGGTGGAGTTACCATCTCTGGAGATATTTTAAAGAAAAGTAGCTTAAGGACACTGTATAGTGGTAAGCTCAGCAATGTTAGGTTTATGGTTGGACTCAATAACCTTAAAGGTCTTTTCCAACCTAAATGATTCTATCATTCTATTATTTTATAATAAGACTGAGATGCCTCTAAGTACTCCACAAGAATGAGGTTTAGTCACCTTCAAAATGTGAATGGAAAAACCAATGCTGTCTTTGGAGAACAGACACCTCCAGAGACAAGGAGCAAGCAAAAAGAGTTTTCAAGATCTGATTTTGATCCTAGAGTCACTAATTCTAGTCTTAGCCTCTCAGTCCACTTCTGAATGTGGTGACAAGTAATCTTATGTGCTTTAGAGATGACCCTAAAATACATCTGGAGAAATTAGAGTGTCATCAGAGGCTGGAGAAGTTACAACAGCCAGCCATGCAAGGAAAGACCTGTGAGGGATGTACACAGCAGCTTGAGTGGATCTGTTGTCACATTGTGTGTTGTCCATAAGTAGTCAGCTGAGCTCTCATGAGTTAAGTGAAACATACATTTCCATCCAACGAGCTGATAGCAACCGCAATAGCCTCCTCATGAAGCAGGAACAAAAGCTCACTTACCTCGTACCCTGTGGGCAGCAACTAATCCCTAATTATAGCCCCAGTGAACCGCGGGTGTGCTGGCTCCGTCCCGGCCCTCACAGCAGCCTGGCTACACCGGCACCACCTCCAGCAGCTGCAGAGTTCACCCCGGCTTGGAAAAAGCTTCGGAAAAGCCCCAGAAAAAGAGTTTTTCCCTCAGTGCTTTTTTTCTGCGGTACCTCTCCCCGGTACAGTCTTACCTGCTCCGAAGTGTGTGACCGCAGAGCTGATGGTTAGGCACGTTCACAGCCCGTTTAATTTTACCGCGGGTGTGCTGGCTCCGCCCCGGCTCTCACAGCAGCCCTCCTACGCCAGCACCACCCCCAGCAGAACAATGTTGAGGGTCTTGCAATAAGGAACTGATGTCAAAACCTTTTTCTATACCCTGGGAAATAATCTGCTGGAATTGAGTGAAGCAGATAAAGACCTGTGCATATAAAATGATTATGGGGTGATTATATGCTGCCAATGTGATGTAGATGTGTAAAAAGAAAATGTGGTTTAAGCGGTGTCAGGAGAGATACTAACTGTTGTACAAAGTGACAGTAAAATGTCATCCCTGTGGTATATACAGTCCCTGCTGAAGACAGATGAACTGCACTGAGAAAGGTGCAGCAATCAAAGGGGAGGAAAATATGTCTTCTAAGGGGAAGATCTGAGCCTTGTAAAGCCTGGTGCCATGAAGGGAATATGGCTTTATAGGTACATAACGCAGGCACCCAATACTGAAGATGAAGAGGAGCTATTTAAGGTCCACGGACAATGATGTTTCAAGGGAGAACGGGTGCAAAATAGCCATTAGTAAAGTGAAACTGGAAGTGAAGGAGATCAGAGCTCTAGGACTGAGCTGATCCTGCAGATGTGAGTCCGTGCTGCAGGAAGGGAGGAAAGACGATGCTGGGGTGCCATCGTCTGTCCCTTTACAGCATTGCACGTATCTGAGGAGAAGGGTCAGTGCGGCAGTGATCAAGCAGGACACCTTATGCAATTGACTAAAAAAATCCACGTGTGTGCGCTCTGTTTTGTACCAAACCCGTGCAACAAGTCCCTGCTCTCCCAGGCAGACCCGCTGATAGACGCAAAACGAGCAGAGGGACAAAGAGCCCATGTCCGCAGCAGAGACAGAAGCCCCAGAGAGGTTGTGGAGTCTCCTTCTCTTGAGACTTTCCAGACCTGTCTGGATGCATTTCTGAGTGATCTGCTCTAGTTTTGTCCCACTCTGTCAGGGGATTGGACTCTATGATCTTCAGAGGTCCCTTCCAACCCCTAACAGAGATTCTGTGCTTCTGTATGTTGAAAGACACATTACTGCAAAATAGCAACAACCTCCCCAAGAAGAAATCCAAAGAAGAAAAAGGGGTGAATAAGCCAAACTCATTTATTAACTTTAATGTCAACTTAAAAAACCCCATGCAGTGTTCAAGTTTTGGGGAATGACCATCACACCACCCAGTGGTGTCACCCTTTTTTTTGGGGTAGTGGGGACAGTACAGAATGAACATCTTTCAGCCACTCATCCCTTCTGCAGCAATCTTACATGAGACTCCAGGACATGTCAAAGAAAAACTGCAAATGTTTTCTCTTGAAGTACACGTTTCGTCTCATTAGTCCTCAACAGTATTGATTTTCTGTCTTTTTTTCTCAGTTAATTGTTCCAAATGGAGAGCGGCTGCCAAAGCTGTAGTGCTGATACAAATCCTCCTAATTGCACAGCTCAGAAGAGGATGGAAAGGCCATTTTTAAGGTACTGAGTGTAACTGTGACACAACTTGAAACCAGACGATCTCTGTTTTACATTTGCAAATGTTCTGCAGTGCAGGTTTACGTCAGGACCTGCCAGCATCTGCAGCAATGCTGCCAGCCAGCTTATTAACAGGCCAATAGTCTATGCAGTGGATGCTCAATATTGTCATATTACACCAGAGCCTAGACAACACTGCAATCAGGACATTTGCAAACATTTATCATATTTTCTACTTATAAAGTGCCCTGCCAATCCTCCGTTAAATGCTGCATCAACCATTTTGTGGAGAAAAGCATTGAGAATAGAGAATTGTCATCAGGACCACAACTCTGAAATGAAAGCTAAGTGTGATTGATTCTTACTTAACACTGTCACCAAATTTGTGTGGAAGGAGTGCCCACTCCAGTCAGAGCCTTGGGGGATGTGCCAGGTGAGGAGATTAAATTCCCTGAGATCCTGAGTCCTGTCACACTGCATGCAGAACAGACAGTCCTGGCAACGAGGCAGTGGAGGAGTGGGGGGAACATGTCCATCCTTGAAAAAATAATTGGAAGCCTGGGTTGTTAAAGAGCTCACAACATCATGCAGGATCAGGCCAGATAAAGGCTGGTGTGTGCGGTTCTCCTCCAGTCAGCAGTTAGGAGTGGAAGTGACTCAGATACATGTGGAAGTGCTTGGAAACAGCAGTAGCTTTTGGTACCTCGCTCCAACAGTACCTCAAGGTGCCTGAGCCTTGCTGAAGCTGGCAAATGGGTGCTGTTTTTCAGGGCAGCAGTGCTATCCAGTAGGTCTGCATGAGAGAAGCTAGAGCAATTCTTAGCTTTGTCTCTGTATTCACAGCCAGAGCTTGCTTACAATGCTTCTGGCTCCCTCTGAGCACAAGTAGTGCCTCTACTCCTTCCTGCTTAGCATCCCTGAATGCTGATGCCGCTTTTCCTCAGCTCCACAGCCCCTCCTGCCCTGATCACTGGGACAAGCACCTGGACAGACTTCTGGTGTTCACATGAAAAAGTGCGACTTGAAAAAATAATCACAAACCCAAGCATCCCATGAAGTGACCACTTCATGCTGACAGCACCTAAACTCCCTGAGTGTGATTTGATCTGGGCTGCAGCCAGGCTGAGAGGGATGCCCAGGTCCTGCAGTACATCAGTAAGGAGGTATCCCTAGTGCTGACCCTCACAGCTCTGCAGTGAGCAGCCCATGGCTCCACGTCCATCTCCTCATGCTGAGGAGAGGGAGAACAGCCAGGGCAGCTGACCTGACAAAGGCCTGAATGTCTCTTGGGCGACAATGCGCCTCCCTTAGATATTAATTAAACATTGCCTCCTGTGCTGCACGCCACAGATAATTACCCATAATTATGCACTTTTATGCAAAGCGAAAGCAATAACACTGGTGCCTTTGTTACCTGTCAAAAGCCTCATTACATCTCAGGGTGCAGTGCTGCATGTGGCATGTTGGCAGGGACTGAGGGTGGGCAGCAAAGCCTGTGGTCTGTGGGCTGCTGGGGCAGACAAGGTGGCCCCAGATCTTCACACCCTTCCATTCCCCATGGCTGGAGGGAGGCTGTGGGGACCAACAGTGTCAAATCTCCCCCATAGGGTGGCCCTGTGGTACTTCTGGGCCAGCAGCCCTGAGAAGAAGTCAAGGCTTTGTCACCAGGTCTCTGGCCAAAGCCCTCAGTAGAGGCTTTGAGTCCAGCCATGCTCTAAATAATATCGGGACCACTAAACCATGTCCTTAAGTGCCACATCTAGAGGTTTTTAAACACCTCCAGGGATGGTGACTCCATGACCTCCCTGGACAGCCTGTTCCAATGCCTCAACCCTCTCTCAGTAAAAACATTTTTCCCAATATTCAATGTAAATCTCCTCTGGCACAGCTTAAGCCCATTTTCTCTTATCCTGGGAGAAGACACCAACACCCACCTCACTACAACCTCCCTTCAGCTTGTTGTACAGCTGAACCAAGTGAACCAAACCTGATCAGGATTTACACACAGTAAGCAGGGGTTAGGTTTCACTTCACCAGTCCCGTGGTACCTACCACCCTGCAGTGCAGTCTATAGGAACTGCTGTAAGATGCCATGCATAGGCATACAGTCACTGAGTGTGTTGTATGTGAGCACTGTCAAGTGTTCCATGCTTGATATTTCTGCTCAGGAATTTAAAGCAACTAAGATTCATTCATATTTCTGGTACTGCCTAGCAGTATGACTAATTAAATGGCAAGCTGGATAGAAGATGGGTCAGCCTAAGTAAAATGCTGTCATGAAGAGAATACTTCACTGTACTAGGTGACTCAGTTTTTGTGGTTTTTCATTATCATTAGTGACATTACTGTCTGAACTTGATGTTTCCCCTTCCATATAGGTAGGCGTCTTTTTACAAGAGGGATATCTATTGTTGTCTCCATTGTTAAAACATTTTTCCCATCAATTGAAAAATGTGATGTTTTGCTGCAAGCTGTCTGAAAAAGGATACTTAATGAAAGGACATGTCAAAGCTTCCATTTAATTTAAAAATAAATATTTGCATGTGATGGTGCGTACTCTGCACTTAGAGGACTTGGCAGTCTATTAGGTCTTTTTATCATTAGTGTTGGGTCTGGATAAGAGCATTTCTAAACTTCAGCAGAGAATAATTCTCTGCTGTCTCTGACAACCTTATTTCTGGTAACAAGTGAATAAAGCATTCTTTCATTATTTTGAGATCAATTACTGCATTTTCTAAGGCTGTGAGAGGGTGGTCAAAGAGGCTAAAAATACAGTGAAAGTACTCTTTAATGTGATTTTTTTTTAATTATCTTTTGTCTGAAGGTATATTATGCATGTTAGGAAATAGTTGGGTCTTACCTGCCATGAATAATAGAGAAAAAAACTCTTATCACAAGGTGAAATAATCCAGTGAAATGGTCAACCAGACATGTTCATTACAGAAGGGATCCAATATTGCAGTATTTGGACAAACAATTGGGATCTTTACGTAGCCTGTGTTTATGTATCAGCCCAATGAGATGCTGAGGTAATCTCATTCACTTCATTTGTACTACTTACCAAGATAAACAAATACTTCGGTGACTTGGATGTGGCACTCGTTGAGCCAAAAGGAAAGAAAGATAGAGGATTATGATGTTCAATAGGGAAGAATGTTTTGGATTTTTATTTTTATTTCCCTATTCCTTCCAAAGGATGCTCTATGAATGATAACCCCAGTAAATGCTTAGTATTTGTGGATACTGCCACTGTATCACTGTTGACTGATAGTGACAGCAGGCTTTAGGGATGGTCTCATCTAGTTTTGTTAATGTTTGCAGGTTTGTGTGTCCTTTAGTTTAATAGATATCAGGACTGGAAGTGGTCTTCCTGGGTGCTTTTCATGTTGCTCTGTCACTCTTAGAATTAAGAAAGCCCTTGTGCCTTGTATGAGTATGCTGAGCTGGTCCTTATATAATGATTTTTTTTAATGTTTTTATTTTTTTCCATTAATGTAGGTGCTTGTGTCCTTATGCAATACAGCTGTAACTGGTGTGTGTGTTTATGCACATAGGCATTTTGAGCTGGGAGAATCCTCTGTTGCCTGCACACTTGATGTCTCTGCTGAAATGAATGACGTGAGCCACATTATTCCCATTCTTGCTGCAGCGTGAGCTTGCCAATATTCACATTAGAGAGAGACCACTTGACACATATCCACTTACAATGTGCACACAAAAGACATGATTTTACTAAAAGCCTCCATGGGTCAACCTACCATCTTCCATTCATTCCAAAAAGAACAACACCTTCTGGGTAGCAACCAAAATAAGAACTGCTGAGGAGTCTGATATTTGTTTCATGTTTATATCAGGAAAAGTCAAGCTGTGATAGAAATTCTATCACTTTGCTCAAGCTTCTCAGTCTAGGTTATGGGATGAGAAATCAGTTTCTTGAAGCAAAGCTGTATACACTTGTAGAACATAGTAAGAATATAGAGCATTATTAGCAGTCTAATTTCTCAATTGGTCTTTCTGCTTAGAACTGAATACTATCTCTTTTACTTATCCATCTGCATATTTCATGTGAGCAAACAAGCAAACCAGTTTTCAATATTTTTTATATTCACTTATTTGTGACAGAGTTCATTACAGAGGTTTGTTGGGATCTCCTGACTTCTATTTTAGTTCTGGAAAATTTTTTTACACTCTTTGCCATTCACAATTTACTTTTCCTCCTTAAATACACCATGTTTCAGTGTTTGCCTAAAGACTGCAAGACAACGATATCCTGATAATAGCTTTGCTATCTCCTGTAGCTGCAGACTGCATAATGAGAAGTAATTTCTTCTGGGGTATATAAGATAATTTTTCTCTGAAAACTCAGTGATGTACAATGAAAGTCAGCATTTAATGAGACAAAGAATGTGGTAGAAAATGTTATAATCTTCCCATGAATTACAAAGGTATAAAACATTTCCCAACAGGACAAGACAAATTTATCAAATTTTAAATGAGCCATCATTATACTTCAGAACTTATTACAGATTGTCCTTCTAAGACCTGTTAAAACTAAGATTTAAAAAATCACATAAATAATACTATGTCCACAGTTTTAATCCCCAAATTTTAGGTCAATAGAAAGCCTCATATGAAGTCTAATTAAGCACATGGACCACAAGTGAAATGCAAAACCCCAATCATTTTCAATGGAGCCAAAATTCCAGTTAGAAAACCCCAGTACTTCAGTGCTTATAAAATATCTCCTATTTTTATCACAAATTCTCTTCAATTATTCATGGTCCAGCTGGTCTTATATAACCTGGGCTGTTCTCTTACTTAAACATGCCTAATTGCTTCAACTGTGCCAAGTTCTCAGCTCAATAATGTCTGGTACAGTAAGTAACACAGGCCAATCATACAGTACTTTTCCCAACTTGAAACATCTGACCAAATGAAACTCTGCTTATAAAATGTCTTTTGTGTTAATTATAAAATGTTTTACTTTCTACATAGAAAGAATAATTGACATGGTAACTGCCAAAGTGGGTTAGAAGAATGGTTATAATGGGGGGGGTGGTGTTATTTAAGAGAAATTTGTTTGCATTACTCATACTTCAATTTCCTTTTCATTTCTTCTAATGAGGCTATTAATATATTGTTAGTCTTTAGATCTCTTAAACAGTTTTTGTAATGTTTTTGTTCAAAGACAACCCTACATCAGTCAGTATAATTCAGTTCATCCTAATCATTACCAACAGCTCTGTGGACAATATTCACTTTTAATGCTTTTCATATCTGGATAGATATTATCATAAACTTACAGATGCAAAAACCTAGTCACTGGTATTTCTTTTTGTCCATTTAGTTTCACTTTAATCTCTTGTTTTCACAAGTACAACCTGGGGTTTAGCTGCCAAAAAAAAATTATTTCAGAAACAGTGAGGGTTAAGCAGTGAGTTCAATAAGGGAAAATTTAACCTGAAGCCTTTTTCCTTTACATCCCACCAGCCTCCACTTCTCACATGAACTGTTGCTTCTCTCCTATTATCCAAACATTACTCGTGTCTGGGCTGTTCCCCACTCCATACTCCTTCAGCAGGTAGTTTCCATCATGATCTGAGCAATTTGTGGGCTATACAACCACTCCATGAAAGAGATAGTGAATCAGACAAGAAGTATCTGAGGGAAAATTAATTTTCAAGATAGGGTACTTCTAAAAGGATAGATATGGGTCATATCTATCATAAGGTAATATGAATCATAGGTTATACATATAAAAATATGGCATCAAAAGAAGCTCCCTTAACAAACATTCTCTCCACCTCTGCTTGCACCCTTTATCTGACAGAGAAGTAAATTAAGTTGCAGCAACAGGAACAAGCAAGAGATCTGTTAGTACAACACTGAGAGCCTCTGAATCATGATGAGCTGAACCCCTGAGGACCACCACAGATTAAATGTTCACAGAAAGAGTAAAAATTCCAGATCAGATGTGTTGTGTTTCCCTCCTCAGATCTGCAACATTCTCTTAAGTTCTCTGAGCTAACAAATTCCCTGGACCTGATCTGTAGCTGGTGTACTGTGGATCAGATTTCCTCATGTTAATGGAGATTAGGCATATAGGAGTAATCAGGCCTCCTAGATTACTTTGTTCCCTTGCCATTGCTGGTAACCTTGCCATCCAATCACCTACATAATCTTATCACAATCCACTTTAAAAGCACTTACCTAATTTGCAAGAAATGTTTCACTATTTTAAAGAAAATTGATTTCGTACTTCTTTTATAAATTTCTACTATCTCAATTCTGACCTTCTGAGACATTCTGTACATGCAGATTATGGTTTTTTAAATGTTTTCCAATTACTTTCCTTTTTTTTTTAATTTAGGAAACATTATCCCTTGCCCTTTAATTAACCACACTGCCCATCTGCTCCCAGCTCTCATCAAATAACACCATTCTTGCGGCTGTGCTCTTCATCTAGTGTTCAGAGCTATCACACTATCTGGCCTCCACGATAGCCAACCTTCTGTTCCAGGCCAAGGCATCATCTCTGCTTCCATTCGTATGACTGTGTTACTTTGCTATTAAAAGCCTGCTTCCTACATCGAATCATTATTTTGCTCATTAGCACAGTGCCTGGCTCTGAGGACCCCCTGAAGCAGCAGAGGCGATTCCAGTGCAGTAATAGCTGTGCGTCAGTAGATGGCTCTGCTAGAAGGCAGTGTGACAATTTTGGGCTCTGTGTAGCAGAGAAGAGATCTTGCAGTCCTGTCTCTTCCTTTTCAGAAACTGGGTTAATACCCGTATCGATTTATCCTTTTCATGTGTTATCTGTAGAGTAACTGTCCAAATAATAACGTCCATCAAATCAAAAATAAATCAAATAGATCAAAGCATGACAAACCCCATAAAATTTTAAGTCAAATACTAAGAGAAAGTGCTGTGGCACCTCAGTTTATTTGATAATTAGGATGACAATATTAACATGAATTATCTCTAGCTTCATTCAGCTCGGCCTTGTTGACATTGCCTAGAGTTTGAAAGTGTTCAGAGACGCCACAGCAGCACATCAAAATGGAGCTGCTCATCTCTGTTGCATAATAATGTTTAATTGCACTTAGCTATAAGAATGGCCATACTGGATTAGATTCATAGTCCATATTATCCAGTATACTATTTACAACAGTGACCAACATGAATGCTTAAGAAGGACTATAGGAACATATCAAGTAGCTATGAGATACCCCAAGGGAAGACAGACCTCAGCCATTCATAGTTCAGGGACATTCTAAATTTAGATGGTTTTTACCTATTCAGTAATCTTCAAGAAATTTCTCTTACATGACATTGTGGAGCTTCTTCTTGCATCCATTTGAACCTTTCACACCAACACCATCCCACACCAAGAAGTTCCACAGTTCATCTACACATTCTGAGGTGTGCCTTCTTTCATTTTTTCAGAGCCTTTCCCTGTCATCTTCATATGACAACCCTAGATCTTGGATTAGAAGACTGAGTGAACAGGCAGGCTCTGCTCAACTTCTTTGCGTAGCTCCTCATTTGACTTCTGTTTCATTTTCTTCAGTTCCTGTACTTTCTGCCCATGCCCATGTCACAGGCTCGGTGTTATGGATAGAGACACATCCTGGCCAAGCAATTCTCACCCTCATGTGCCTTGCTCACTTTCCACAGCTCAGGAATCAGGACATGCTTCAGCTTTGCCAAAGGACTAAGGGGAACTCATGACTTCTGTAAAAAAAACATTCCCACCAGCATTACTGCACTGTCTAGCCCTAACAACAGGTTTTTCTCATATTCCATCTCATGCACCTGTTTGGTTTGATTTTGGCCCATCAGCAAGAGCAACTGCCACTGCAAACTGGAACCGGGTCCTAAACTGTATTTCTTTTCAGGCCTAAACGAAATTCAGTGCTATTAAAAGGCAATGGTAGCTCAGGGAGCTCCCGCTGAGTAATCACAGGTATGAGAATCTCAGCTGCTCCTTGTTCCATTGGAAATGTCTCTCTAATAGTAACAGGGTGATGGAAGTCAAAACATTTCCTGTATATCCTGAGGCATTACTAATTCAAGTATGATTAAGTCCTTCTACCCTTCAGAGCCCTATTCCCTGCACTGTGTCCTTCTGAGTCCTCTGGCTCCAGCTAGTTCCTTCCCTTCTTCAGGTCTGTGCCTGCTTCTGCTTCTGGCTGTGGTTCTGCCCTTTGAAACTCATATGTCTTTCCTACCTCAAGTCTTTCATATTTCTTTCTTTGTATTGATAAATCACCCACACACTACTCTAGATCTGCTTTTATCTAGAGAAATAGTTAAGTTCCCAGAGCTAATCTTCTGCATGGAAAAAAAAATATAAATAAATCCAGAAACATAAGGTCACTTCAAAATCACTCTGTGAAGTGGTCAAACTTGCATTTGAATAACTGGAAGGAAGGGACACTAGCACTGGGCACATTGTAGGTGTTTCAGTTCTTGTCATTGATATGAGAAACATTAAAAAGCTGGTGAGCCACCATTATTAAAAAGTGGTTCTGTTCCTCTGGCTGTCTTGTTACGTGGACAGGACCTGTGAGGCTTTGTGCTGAACTGCAATAAACAGGAAGCATTAACAATGGCTCTGAGACAAGAAGGCTCCACTGAAAGTCCATGGCCCAGATCTTTGGCTGATGCTAATCAGAGTCATTCAACTGCATTTTGGGGAACTTCATGGATTACATCAAAACTAGTTCCAACTCACATGTGTTTCATGAAAAGAACAGGTAACAGCAACATAAGATGGTGGGGAAGTATTTTATTGTTCAGCTGAATGTTTCTCATACATCAGAAAAGAGCTCTCTGTCTTTTCAATCCATACAGTAAATATCTCCTGTTTTGTTGGTATTTTTGGATCACCCAGAGGAGATGCCTCCTCTGAAGGGCAGGATCACCCAAATAATCATTTCACCATAGGAAAGTAATTGTCTTCTGTGATAGTTCCCACATAACATTGATTCATAGTCTGCAAAACAAACCAAAGTAGGCTGGTACCCATGGACAGCTTTGGACAGGACTATGACTGAAAAAGTGCAATGCAGAAAAAAACCTTAATTACTAAAATAAGTAAAATATCATGTATTTCCACTTCCCATTGGTCAGTCTTTCCTTGCTCAGCACAGCCACCACTTGACCCCACATCTTAATGTACACATCTTAGACACAATGTAATTGTTTTTGCTTTATCTAGGTGCTGGTACCTACCACAGACTGACTCAGGCTCTTGGCTGCCCTTAGGTGCCGCTACAGCACAAGTAAATAAATCTGGGTTTAGTTCGGTCTCCCTCCTGTGTGAAACCTTGCCTTTGCACAAGTTATCATGCATGTAGGAATTATAAGTGGAAAGCATCATAGTCACACCAAATAAGAGTCATTACACTCTCACAGCCCCCAGGGAAAAGGCTGCTGGTTTAGGGTTTGCTAAATTCAAGTGTCTCCATATTGCTGAGTCTGATTGTTCCCAATCTATTCCTTTACTTGTTGCTTCTTTCATACTCAACACAATTTTTTAACACCTTTCCTCCCTAGAAATGGGCCTGTTCCTTGTGTGGACAGCCTTCTAGACATTCAGTTTCTTGATCAAACATTCCCTGCCTCCAGCCTTGCAGGTGCTGTGGATTACAGTTTACTCCAGAGAAGTGCCAAAATGCAGAGTACTCCAGACTTTATAATGGGTTCTAAATGTAGTCAGTCTTTATTTTCAGCAGTGCAAGAAACACAGATTGAGGTGAGATGGTAGAAGAATAGTATGGAGACGAAGTTCGTCCCTCTTGACCCTTCTGTAGGTTTTGATCAGTGATCCCAAGAAGGCCCTCTCTGCAGCTCATGGCTTATCCCATGGATCAAGAGACCTCACTTTTTCCAGCCTGTGCATCCAGCTTCTCTGATCCTGATCTGTGAAAGCAGCTTCTTTACTATAAAAGCATGCCCTTCTGTTTCTCTCTTCTGCCCCAGTTTTGTCTCTGTCTTTACATTTCTTAAGGTGAGAACATCATAGTTTCTTTGTTTCCACTTTTCAGACCACAAGGTTTCAGATTCCAGGTCAGATTCATCCTCTGAAACTCTGTAATTCAAGCAGAGCCCAGAATAACAGATTATTTCCCTTTCTGTGTAGCATTTCCCAGGGATATGGGTAGGAAGAGTGAAAGTGTCAAGGATATTTCCAGGCTTCAACAAGCTCAACCACAGCATTCAGTGATGCAGCAAATTCATGAGAATAACCCAAATTCATCAGTTATGCAGAGCCTTTCCACAGCACTCTAGTGACTAAATTAATGAGGTTAAATCAGAACAAAACTCCATCCCTGGGATAGGCAGCAACTTGCCCGCAGCACCGGAAAGACCAAAGCTAGATTTGTTCCATGCCCAAGGATATTCATTTTCTGCCCTTGAAATCATTTCCTAGAAGGAAAGAGATAAATTAGAGCCCTGAATTTCCTCTCACTATGGGGAAAAAAAAATAAATCTCATCTTGTTCTCTCTGAGGCACACTTGTGAACTAGGTTAAAATCTTTTACATGGGCATCTCTTGCTCACCTGCTCACCACTCAAGATTGTAGGTGCTGCCAACCAGGACCAGACCAGGGGACAACTTAGCAGCAGCAGTGGCCAGAGACAGACACATCAGAACATAAGGCATGGATGGCAGAACCCAATCCTATGGACTGCTTTTTGTCTATACATTCTCTGGGTTTATTTCTGTAGCACTGATGCCAGAACTGATGCAATGGGACCTGTGGGTGTGAAAGGAGCCTCTCTAGGGATCCAAATACAAAGTCTTGGTGCCTAATGTTATGCATCCAACTCTGTAAACTGTGGCCAAACTATTTTAACTAGGCTGGGTAAGGGCTTGCTTCTCATATTGCTTCCTGTGCTTTTGTGCATTGTTACTTCTAAAGTTACTCAAAATATCTAAAGGAGGCTGAAGCAATTACACTGTAAAGAAAATAATAGTCCTTATTTCGTAATCCACTTCCCCCCTCACCCACACAGAAATAATCCACAATGAAATATAGAGCATGAGAAAATATAGAATATTCCACACACCCTTCAACAGAGCATGTAGGAGCACAGCCTTATCACATCCAGCAGCAGGCCACAGTGCTTCTCATTGACACAGAATATATATGGGCAGAACCTTGATAAGCAAATAGCAGTGTACCCATCACACTAGCCAAGCCCAATGAAAACTAAAACCAGTAAATGTTAGTTTTATAGGGTTCCCCTGGGACCCCAATAAAAGGGGGGTGCAGGCCACAGAGCCTCAAGCCAGCAGTGGGATCCGGCTGCTACAGACACAGCTCGGGCACTTCTATCACAGCCCGCTACCTCCGCAGGACCACACGCAGAGGGAGCTGGCACAAGACCCACAGCATGACCTAAAGCATGACCCGAAGCACGATGCAGTGTGGGTCCCACAGCATGACCTGAAGTAAGAGCTGGCACATGTCCTCCAGCAGATGCCAGAGCAGGTCCTCCAGCTGAAGAACTAATTGTATTTGAAAAACTGTGGAATCACTTACTACAGAGAACTGTGAAAATATACTAAAGACTTCAGTTCTCTCTTTTGTTGATGGGAGGACTGTGGTGGCAGCTGTAGGATTCCAGAAAGGAAATTCTCTTCCCCAAAGAGCTCTGAAATAATTCCTATTTATACTTAATACACAGAATTACACCGAGACTCCCCCTTGGGGCAGGTGGGCAGGTGGATGCCACGGCACAGCCATCCCCAGCCTGCTCCCCTGGGGCATCCCCCGCTGGGAACCAGCATGTCCACAGTCCCATCGCATGGTCAAGGGCATCCCCAGCCTGTGGAGGAACCTCATACCCATCCTGAGCTGTACCTGTGGCACAAGTAAAGGGCGTGCAGTGCCACAAAGCATCTTTGCAGGCATCAAAGGCAGCTCGTTGTTGCTTGGTCTGGGGTTCAACAACTTTCCTCCTGTTTCTGGGAGGGCTCTGCAGAGAGAAGTGCCACTTGGGCTTTTGCCTAAGTGTCCAAGGAAACTGCAGGCTGTGAAATTCTCTAGCCCTTATAACATTGTTAAATTATTTTTCCCCTGTACAGGTTCTTTGATGGCAGAAGAACTGAATATCATGTCAGCAATTATTAGTCTTTGTCAGAAAGGTTTGCATGGGCATTTGTGACAACCTGGCAATGAAAGAATGGCTATATTTGCCATTCCACATTAAACAGGGAGGGTGTTGCTAGAAGCTCAGGAAGCTGGGGGTCTGCTGCTAATAAACCTCTCTTTATGGCAAGAAATACTGCCAGTTACAGTAGGACCCAGAAAGCTGGTTTTGTTGCTTCTTAATAATCTGTGCTCCCAGTAGATGGCTCTGCATCAGTCTGACTGCATGTCATGAATTTTCTGTAGCCTTTTTTTAAATTTTATTTCATTTTTTTATATTTGTAAGATATTGAAGGTTTGGGGGAAAAGAGGTGTTGCTTTTTTTTTTCATTTGCATATGCAGCTTGTACTGCTACAGTATACGCAGTCAAAAAAAGCATGAAAATTCATGGAACATTTAGACTTGTACACTGGTGTGTCTTCACTAGGAAAATGAAATACAAGCCGATTTAGTGCTGTTTTCCTTTTTGAGCCAGAAAATCTATTTATTGTTGGGCATTGCTGGATTTTGACCTTTAGTAGCAGCACTTGAAAGCTGTTCATTAAGTAAGGACAGACACCTTACATGAGTAGTCATTTGTCACAAAAGAGCAACAATTCCTGCTTTGTTATGTGATGGTTGCTTTTAATGAAATTTAACAAGAGCAAGTGTAGAGTCCTTCCTCTGGGGAGGAACAGCCCCATGTATCAGTACAGGCTGGGGGCTGATTTGTTGGAGAGTAGCTCTGGAGAAAAAGACCTGGTTGTCCTGGTGGACAGGGGGATGTCAATGGCCAAGAAGGCCAATGGCATCCTGGGATGCATTAGGAAGAGTGTGGCCAGCAGGTCAAGGGAGGTTCTTCTCCCCCTCTACTCTGCATTGGTGAGGCCCCACCTAGAATACTGTGTCCCGTTTTGGGCACCCCAGTTCAAGAAGGACAGAGAACTACTGGAGAGAGTCCAGCTCAGGGCCACCAAGATGATGAACTATGAAAATGAAGACTTCAGTGCTCTCTTTTGCTGATGGGTGGACTGTGGTGGCAGTTGTGGGGTTCCAGAAAGGAAATTCTCTTCCCCAAATGGCTCTGAAAGAATTCCTATGTATACTTAATATATACATACACAGACCATGGAATGATCAGCTAGTTGAAGTTGCAAGTGACAAATCGAGCGATGACCATGGCTGACCATGGATATCTCCTGGGTTTTGGGTATTATTAGTACCTTAAGTTTGGCTCTGCGGGCTGACATAAGTCGCATCTCGCCCAGGGCGAACATATGGTTAACCTGGGCTAATCAGACCTGTCAGGGGTCCTTTTGCTTGTCTCTAGCGACACCTGGTGATCCATTTCGCACATGTCTCATAGGTTTTCCGTGTGTTAATACTGTCGATTTTCCGTTTTGGTGTAACAGCACGGAGAAGGTCATAGAACAAAAGGTAAATGAGACAATATTAAAGAAACAGGTCAGGGGAGAATGCATTTCTAATTGGAACTCATCTAGAGGATCTTTAATTCAACCACTTGAATTTCCTGTACCTCTGAAGGAACTGGATCTATTGGGATCAGTTCAACCAAACAACTGTACTGAAAATGTTACATCCCTTGTAAACTGCTCTAACATGTATCCAACATTTGGCTGTCCCAGAGGTTTTGGTTGTGTTATTTTTAGTGGTTATGATAGTAATTGGATAACAAAAATGGGGAATAATCTGCCTAAGATTATTGGGTACCAAAGTGTTAGTGGAACACCGCATCTTGGTTGCAACCAAATTGCACCCCTTGCAACTTGGAATAATTATATGGCTAAACTCTTACCAGCGGGGGATTTTTTGATCTGTGGAGATCGTGCCTGGCAAGGTATCCCTGAAAATCCTTTAGGGGGGCCTTGTTACTTTGGGAAATTAACACTGTTTACTCTTTCTAGCAAACAGATTTATGTCATCTAAATTGTCTCATCACTGTGCTCAAGGAGGGATTAGTTATTTTGGACCTGATTGTGATGATGAGGTGGAAAACTGGGGTGTTGCAGCACAAGTGTTTGCTTCCTTTTTGGCACCTGGTGTGGCTACAGCACAAAATGCACGGAACCTTAAGAATTTGGCTTGCTGGTCACAAAAACAATTTAATCTTACATTGCTCATGATTACTGAATTGTTAATGGATATTGACTCTATACAGCATGAAATCTTGCAGAATCACACAGCAATTGACTTTTTGTTGCTGGCTCAAGAACATGGGTGTGAAGACTCTGAAGGTAGGTGTTGTATGAATCTTTCTGACCATTCTGAATCAATTCACAAATAATTGCAGCAACTTCATGGCAACATGCAGTGCATTTCTATCAGTGATGGAGGACTGGACGAATGCCTCAAAGGCTGGAGAATTAAGGGCTGGGTTTTGGATTTGGTTAAGCATGGGATTATGTTATGGTTGATTATTTTTGCCTTGCTATTGTTTTTGCCATGTATTTTTCAGTGCTTCTCTCACATGATGGACAATACTTTGCATAAAGTCTGGCTGGTCCATAAACAAGAAGGGGGAATTGTAGCATGTGTCTTGAGGAGAATGGACATGTGGCCCATCCAAACTCATTATTGACCTAAGGATTCATTATTGCCCTAACTTAACCAGGCCTCGGGGCATGCTCAGGTTTACCCTAACAGAAGCAAGCCTGAAGAGCGAGTACGTGCATTTCAAGACATAACCATTATGCAGTGTGGGGAAGCTTGCTAGAACAAGATAAGTAACCAGCAACAATGTGTAACTGCCTTACAATGACTGCCTTATAAGAAGTAACGTATCTATGTAGTTCCTGTATCGAGTCATGTAGTTTAAACCAAGCATTAGCAACAATAAGGAGTATAAAAGGCATGTGAACAGAGCTTGTTGTAGCAAACATTAATGGAATGTTGCTCGTGTACAGATAAAGTTATATAAGCTGTCGTAACACCTGAATAAAGGGATTCTCAACTTTTTGATTGATCTGTGTTGAGTCGATTTTTTCTCCCGCACTTAATATTCTAAATGGCATATTTCATATTCACATATTTCTAAATGGCATTACCAATACCACAACATTATTAGTATACTTAATACACAGAATTACACCGAGACTCCCCCTTGGGGAAGGTGGGCAGGTGGGTGATACTGCACAGCCATCCCCAGACTGCTCCCCTGGGGCATCCTCCGCTGGGAAGCAA
>JANHGL010003403.1:32197-72288 GCA_024611195.1 Ceyx melanurus | reverse complement strand
ACAGAATTACACCGAGACTCCCCCTTGGGGAAGGTGGGCAGGTGGGTGACACTGCACAGCCATCCCCAGCCTGCTCCCCTGGGGCATCCCCCGCTGGGAACCAACATGTCCCCAGTCCCATCGCATGGTCAAGGGCATCCCCAGCCTGTGGAGGAACCTCATCCCCATCCTGAGCTCCTGTGCTGTACTTGTGGCACAAGTCAAGGGCATCCCACGACACAAAGCATCTTTGCAGGCATCATATGAAGCTCGTTGTTGCTTGGTCCACTGCTTCACAACTTTCCTCCTGTTTCTGGGAGGGCTCTGCAGAGAGAAGTGCCACTTGGGCTTTAATTTGCTTAAAACCTAAGTAAGCATCTGTAGCAATGAAACTTGGAATCTTGGTGTTTCTGATGCTCCTACTTGCTTTACTGACATCTTAAAATGGACATCTACAGCTGTGCTGAGGATGAGAGATTCTTTCAGTTGAAGAAAGTGGGAGAAGCATGAGCCCTGGTTCCCCAAGAGCAAGGAAGGTGGATAGCTTGTTCTGATCAGTATCTATGAGACTTATCACCCTGAAGAGTGAGGCATTTATCTGATGATTTTATCAGCATCTTTGAACACTCAAGGCCCACCACACAGCTGACTGGTGAAGAGCTGAGGTCAGCAGATGGGGGTGCATCGCTGCTTAAACTGCTCTACATCAGCTCAGATGGACCTGCATTGCCCCCTGGGAATCCCAGAACGATTGCATATGCTCAAAGACAGCCCCTCTCTTCCTGAGGGTTGGGGGCCGGCTGGTAACCATGGAGCCAGGCACTGGGGGAACATTGTGACATAATAGGCGAGGTTGTTCTCCGACAAAATTATTACTCATTTGAATTCTGTTCATGTTAAGGTCAATGGTCTTTTTTTTCAGATTCTAATTGTTAATATTAGATGAAAGGACATTTCCTTTACATTGTATTTATGAACTCTAGTGGCACAAGGAGGATAGCAGCCACATACATTGCACACCAGAAACATTTCTGAATTTTGCATTGTTTAAGAATGAGTTCATTACTCATTTTCCTTTGACCTTTAAGTTAAAGCCAGGGTTATTTAAATACATTGGCCCTGATTCCGGTCTAGGATTCAAAAAGAAATATTACTTTAGTTTTACCTTCTAGAATTTTAAAGGGTGTGTGTGTGTGTGTGTGGATATACAGACTATATATACAGTATATAAACTGTATATATACAGTTTGCATTCAGTCGATACAGACTATTCACATGGATAAGACTACGTTTTGAAAAACACTGGTCTAGGGGGATTTGGTTCTCTCACATTCTGTGTGATGGAGCCATAGTTCCAAGAGGTTGTAGGATGGGATTGGAGCTTCAGTATCTTCTGTTGAGTTTAACAGAACAATCCCCAATTATGCCCCTAAGGTTGAACACCACAGACGAGTGTGCTTAGCTTTGCATGCTAAAAAATACCTGCATTGAATAATATTGTGGTATTCAGAAACAAATTTTTGATTGCTTAGGTGAGAGCTTTATAATGTTGCATGAGCAGAAAATTATGTTCTTAGATTTGCTGTGGCTTTCTGCTAACAGCAAACATAATTTGACAAATGAAGGTAGCCCCAGAGCCTTTAGTGTGGTCTACATTATGGAATTATTATCCCTAAAACCATATACTCCTAGTGACACTTCCATTGCCCAGGAAATTGCTGCCTTTCAGTCTGATAGTGTTACTGTGACTTCATATCCTCATTAATGACAGTCAAAAGCTTGCTATTCTGAAGGAAAACAGAATCAAAACCATCAGATTTGCCTGTGTCATGGAATTATAGAATAATTTTGGCTGAAAGAAACTTGAAGTCCAACTGTTAACTAAGCACTGCCAGGTCACCATTAACCATGTGGTTAGCACCACATCTACACATCTTTTGAATACCTACAGGGATGGTGACTCCATCACTTCCCTGGGCAGCCTGTTCCAATGTTTTCCAGCTCCTTCTGTGAATAATTTTTTCCTAATGTCCCGTCTAAACCTCACCTCCTGCAACTCAAGTCGATTTCCTCTTTCCAAAGATGTGTCGAGGTACCCCATCCTCATTGCTGGTGCCTGCTGCAGTTGCACTGTTTGCTCCATCAGTGGTTGCATCTTTTCACCTCGGTGCTGAGACATTGTTCGCATTTTTCTGGTGAGAGTGATATCAGAGTATGTCATCTTCCTCCTGAAGGCAAAGCAGCCTACAAGCAGCATGGCTGCAACTCTATGAAATGGAAGTCCAAATCCTTTTCTCCCTGTCTTTTCCATTTTTTTCTTAATGACAGGATAAATTGTGCCAGAGAGGACAAATCATAGCCCGGTAGCATGTCCTCATGTGCACAAGCTTCCATAACAGCCTTTGTAGTTCTAATAAAAACAGAGAGTATTTTGACATTTGTGAGTGGTTTGAAAAGATTACATGATTTCAAGATTTAGACGTTTCAGAACCATACTCCATCATAACTGATATCAACACAGTAGAAATTCAGTCTATATCCTCCTGCAGTAGTTGTTAAGGGCTCCTAGACAATACCTGAAATTAGAAAAGACATTTTCTGGCTTGATTAAAAAAATTTTTGTGTTCTCAGATTCATAGTTCAGCAATAAACTCTATGTTTGGCTATCACTGAGAAACTTTAAAATATTAAAAAACCCTTGAATTATTAACACTCTTAACAGAATGAGACTTCTTCATTCACTTTCTAATCACCTCTGCTCACACATCAAGTACCATAGTAAATCTGCACAGCAGTTTCTCACACAGTTCTAGAAGAACTTCTCTAAAGTTTTAGTCTGGAGTAAAGTTTTAGAATCTTCTTCAGATTTCAGAGTTTTGGTCTAAAGAAAGTATGGACTGATACAATTTTTGTAGTGAATGACCTGGTCACCCACAGCTAGTTTCACATCAGTAATAATATACTTATTGTGGTAAAAAGATATAGATTTTGTTTATGTTAAAGCTTGCAGAAAAGACATTTGTGGGATGCTTTGCAGCCTTTTGAAACCAGCCAAACCCTGGTTTTTTTTCCCCGTTCGCCTTCCAAGCTTACATATCTAAGGGCATCTTAAAGTGAAAGGCATAGTGGAGGTGTCACAAGGCCTCCCTGGATCCAAAATAACAATAATACACAAATAGCTGAGCTATTGAATAGGTCGGGTAATCCTTTGTACTTTTAGTATTTCACCATCTGCCATGTCTAAAAAGAAGTACATGTAGCCAGGAGCACTGTGAAAGATAGGCAGGCAGGGGATCATGACCCCTGCTTTTGACCTTGATGCTGAGAACTCACATCTCAAAAGAGATCTAGGACTGCAAACCTGTCACTAGTCCTGCCCTTTAGAAATCGACAATTGGCAGGGCACAGATTCATAAAAATGAGAAACTGTTGTGGGGGGCTTAAGGGGAGGGGAGAACAAACACCAGGGAACAACAAATGCATATCTAAGTACCTGACTGGATCCTCTCAACTCTCCTATCAGCATTTTCCTTCTCTCATTTCCATACTGAAGGTAGATATAAAGCTGTGAAAGATGTTCAAGATGTGGCATCCATTTGGAAACTTCCCAGGCAGTTGTACTAACATGTTTTTAAAGACTGCCTGTAGGTCTTTCATCTGGATTAGCTGCACATTCTTTCCTTGACTCTTTTTTTTTTTTTTTTTGTACTGAAGAACTCACTTTTATCCACTGCAGGACAAAGTTCCCCTTAAATCCCCACCTTAGAACTAACTAATTTACACAATAGAAGAGGCTTACTTACCACCACTTTTGCATCTGTATTTACACAGGAGGGCCACCTGGATCCAAGTGAAACTTCTTTTGGGGACTGACTTCCCTTTGCAAATCAGGAGTGCATTCCAAAGCTTCACTCTAAATTCACACCAAATATTCAAGTTCAGCTGGCTTATTCATGGGAGTAAGGCAAGCAAGAGCTGGCCTTCTACTTGACTTCACATATGAGAAAGCACTGCCTTTTCTAATTTAATTTTATTTTTTTAAGAAAAAAAATAATCCTTTTTTATGTACTAGAACAAGTAGGTAGAGGTTTCTGCTTTCAAAGAAAGGACTGGTGGATATATCACACTAATTTTGTTGTCCTGGACTGCTTCTCTTCCATTAGGTTGTGTTTTATTTTAATTGAAGATGGAAATAATATAGATGGGGAAAAAAAAATCAGAAAAATCTATGCCAGACACATAAAAGCTGAGGTGTTCATGTTTTGCAAACTGTTTCTTCTACTGTCTGCTCAGTAATAATGGAGTTTTTGACACTGAGCCACAGAAAACCAAAAAAAAAAAAAAAAAAGTTGCCTGCCTTGGCCAACCTATTGAAACAAATACTCTTTTATTTCCAGTCTGTTTCCATTCTCCTCTTTAATCCTCCTTTCCTGCCCAGCTTAACTTTCCCATCCTGTTATCTGTTCGTGATGTTTCACCTAAGACAATGATGATGACTACCATAATAAATTCCTTCAAGAGACCTGGCAAAAGAGAACATGACAAGAATCTGCAGGTAGACAGAATCCTGAATGTCTGGCCTTAAGCTATATGGATATTTCTGTGATATATAAAGTAACGGCAGTAAAAAACTAGACCTTTGTCTCAGTAGGTCCAGTTACTCGTTTTTAGATGTGGCTGCTAATTACTCTTTCAAAGGAAGATGAAAAGTCACTGCATTACATTGAGCCTCAGTGTAATGCTACACAGAATAAATTTTTTCTTGATGTTACAAAATTAGCAAGATATGTCCTGCTTATTCTGGTATTGTCTTAATCCAAGTAGCTACAAATGTTATCGATCAACATCAAATAATTGAGTCCTACTCAAAATACAACTATGTAGTTGTGTCACTGGTGATGATATGTTGCCCTTTAAAAATTTTAGCTTTTCTTCATTTTGGAAAGGTTGAAATAAAAAATCAGATTGTCTTTGATCCAGCAAAGGGAAATGAAATAAGAACAGCTGAGTAGGTCAAGAAGGAGATGAGTCATGTTACAGTCAACTCATCAGGAAGGGCCAGAGATCTGGACTACAGGAATTAGGAGATGAGTGGGAGTAAAGCAATTGCAATTGTATCAGAGTCTTAAAATGGGCTTTGGTTCTTGCAAAGACACGGCCAAATAGAAGTTGGTAGAAAAATGGTAATATTTTGTTGGAAATATTTGACAAAAGTGGAAAAGAGATTGCTCTTAGCACAACATTTAGTGGGAAATGTCAACCCTTTATTTGAAAATATAGGCTGCTGTTTGAAAACCCAGAAAGTTTTAGCAGATTAATTGTTGTAGCAAAATCCAAAGTAATTTAGGTGAAATCAACAATTTATCAGAAATGTCATAAAAGGATTTCATACTCTGACTTGATGCAGACTTTTTGGATTTTTTTATTCCTGAAGTATATTATACAGACCTTAATCAATACACTGAAATCCTGGCAAGTATTATGAACAATACATATGCTTTCATTTTACCATTAATGGTACTGTTAGAAAGAGCAAACTGTGCTCTTTTACATGTATCTGATTACTTCCACTTGCAAATACAGATTTGCTTTAATAGTGATCTTCACTTTTCCCACTATAAATCCTATGTAAACTTCTTCCCTTGCTCATAATCATCTCTGCAACACTGCTCCTGATTGCTTCTTCTTGTCCACTCACCTGATACTGTAGTGTCCACAAGGAACATTGTAGTGATTTTTCAAACTAAAACAAAGAAGTTGTGGATGTGTGAAAAAAGCTCTGAGTCCACAGAACCTCAGCTAATACTCTAAATACAGAAGTGAAGCATATAAGTGGAATAGATAAAAACTATCTTCAGGTCAATGAAGATCAGGTAAAATTGGAGGCAAGCAAAGACAGGCAAAAAGTCTTTGGATTAAGCACATGGGTTTTTTTGCTCTGTGATTTTGCCTCAGGTTCATTTTGAAGTGCTTAGGTTATTTTGTTTTTTGGTTAGTTTTTTTTGTGGGTTTTTTGGGGGGTTTTGTTGTTTTTTTTTTTGGTTGGTTGGTTTGTTGGGTTTTTTTTTAATTATAGCTCCAGTGTTTAAGGTTTAATTGAGATGTTTGGGGGTCTTTTTTTTTTTTTTTTTCTATCAAAATATGACAAATGTTTAGACAAACTGGCAGGAAGTATTTCCTGAAAACAAGAGAAAAAAAGATGAAGTACCATCAACTTAGTCACTGCAGTGCTGAGGGTAGTTGTTTTTTAACTTGGAACAAGAAGGAATTATGTGCAACAGCAACATCTCAGAAGAAGCAAGGGCTAGTACTGTATATTGCCAGCACATGAACGCCCATTATCTCATTGCTAAATAGCTGCATGGTGGGATGTATTTAAGTATCACACAGCCTGAAGAGAGCAATGAGTGATTCAAATCATTGACTATTGTGGAGTCTCCATCCTTGGAGATACTCCAGACTCAAATGGCTATGACCCTGAGCAACCTGATCTAACTTTGAAGTTTCACCTGACTTTGAAGTTGGCTCTGCTGTGAGTGGGTGTTGGATCAATGACACTAAGAGGTCCCTTCCAACCTAAGTTGTTCTATTTTCTCTCTAAAACTCCTCAGATTAGTAAATTGTGTAGCTAGAGCAACATAAAGACGGTGATAATGCTTTAGTGCAGAAGCTATAGGCACTAACATAAGTAATGTCTCTGTATCCAAAGGTGAAGACAAGATGTGAGAGCTGCTAAAGTAATAATTATCTAATGATATAAACAAGGCAGTTGTTTGGAAGGTAAGTTAGTATCTTTTTATTAAGCCGACTGATAAGGGTAGAAAAACAAAGATAAAGTTTGGAGCATCTAAGCCTTTTTCAGGTCTGCTTTTTTCATGTTGGGTCATCTTCAGTTGATCTTGTAAATAATCATAATTACTGCAGTGCTAAACTGTGAAGAGATGGTGATTCTATGCTTATAATTACTAAAGAAAATGAATGTGAGATTAAGCTTTAAAATGTGTATTAAGGAGATGTACAGCCTGAAGCAAAAGGAACATTGAGTTTGTTTTAAAATAAAATCTAATGTAAAAGCAAAGTCTACAAGTTGGATTTCAAAAGTCCTTTTAATTTACATGTTTAATTTCCTTGGGATATGCTGGTTTACACAAACTGCAAAACTATTGTTCCATTCACTGGAAATGGTGATGTCTGCTGAAGAGAAGCCCTGGGACAACAGAGGACATTTAGGGTCAGAAGTACAAAAGTTCTTTGCTAGCAGTGATGGCCTTCAAAGAGCTTCCTAGAGCTGTGCTTCCCTCGTGCCAGCCCTGTGACTCACTCTTTTACATAAGCAATAAACATATCCAGATTATATATCCATAAAGCAAGAAGACAGGCTTTATACCTGGATTTTTTAGAGATGTCTTATTTTTTCAATTGTTCAACATTATGAAATCTCCTAGGTGCTGTGTGACGCCTGTGTGCATCCTGTATTTAGAGAGCAGTCTGACCTGGTCAGGAATGGTCTGAAGCTTGCACAGGTCCAAACCTCATATATTTTGCCCTTAGATCACCCTCTAGATTATTTGTTAAAAAGTCCCTGCCATTCATCAGCAGAATGGGTTATTTGTTTAGAGTCCGATGAGAACCCCAAGCCTCCTTTCTTCTGGTTCCTGATTGATTCCAATTCCACACAGATCAGCACTTCTACTGCCTCTCTCTCCGGATTAACTAGGGGAGGGGTACCCTCCTGGGACTTGTTCCCAAGTGCCAATATCTTTAAAGAATTCAAGCTCATTTGAGGAGTAGACTACACATGTCCAAAATAAGGTAGAAATTATGAGAAAAGTTATGATCTGCTGGTTGGAAAAGGCACAAAGGACCCACATCCAAGGCCCACCGGATCAATGGAAGGATGTGCAGCAACCTAATCTGATGAAGCACAAGGCAATGAGACACTCAGAAGCCAAAGCCTTTGATACATGAGCCCTGTAGCAAAGATTCCCTGGATGCCATGAAGGTGAACTGAGGTTAGCAGGGAGCAGATAAACACAGGAGGGTGCAGACTTCCATCCACCTGATGATGGAGCACAGTTTGCTTTCATCTAAGCGGGGCTCTGTGTTTTCTAAACATTTCAGATGCTGCATTCTTGTTTTGGTTTGGTTTTCATTATTAAAAACGCAGCAAATGAAACCCCCAGAAAAGAAGCGGGAGGGAGATCTTCACCCACATTTTCACCTCTAGGTGGATTGCTTGACCCTGCCCACAGCCCCACCTCGAGTGACTAACAGAAATATAAATCACTGTGAGACACGGGAAGATACTGTTTTTATGTACCAGCAAAGCATGCCTCAGGAAAAGATATGAAATCATTGCCAAGGAATCTCAGCATTTTTATGAAGCTCCAAAGTAATCACCGTCTTGTGTTTACTGCCTGGGTAAAGCCCTTTATTTCTTGGGTGCTGCATATTTGAGTTCCTACCTATCGCAGACAAAACAGTCATTTTGGGTTTTTTACAGCTGCATCCTGTACACTCAGGGGTGTCCCATGATCTCTCAGATTTTCCCTTCTTTTGTCTTCATTAGCATCATTTTCCTCATGGAAGAACTGCAGCAACACTTTATTTTCTCAGGAAACAATGACATACACCAGAGCTACCATGAACATCCTGTTATCTGTAAGCAATGTTCCCTATGCTTATTTTTCAAAAAGAATATTTCAGAAGTTCCAGACAAAAATGCATTGAAAACTCAATAGTTAACATGAAGTCTTTACCAGGCCTGATATTTCTCTGTGTATAACATTATGAAACCCATCCTCAGTGAATTATGTCTAGAGGGCTTCATGGGCCCTGTGTGGAGTGATGAAAGTTTCCCCTAATTCACAACTCATGATTTAGGCAGGGATACCTGTACCAGGTGCCCTACCCAGAGAGCAGAGGCCAGATAGGCATCAAAACCCACTCCATTCTCTGTGTACATCTATTATATGCACAGTTTTTTCAGTGATGCACCAGGTTTGGCACATATTTTCTGTCAAATGACAGCTGATGGAGAACACCTTTTGATACCTACACAGACTCCAGATCTTTAAACACATGGTCTTTTCAGCAGGAATTGAAAAATAGCATCTTAACTGACATATGACTTGGCCTAACAAGTTAGGGAGACCCTACAGCCAGCCTTGGTTTTGGCAGTGGTAGAATAACGTTACAGACAGAGTATCTGTTCCTGGGAGCTACACAGGACAGACCTGAGAAGGGATCAGCACAAAACACAACTGACCTGAGAGTTTTACTTGAGCAACAAACTGTAGTCCTTCTAATCTCAAGCAAGTGCTTGAAAAAAACTCAGATCCATCTATGTGGCTGGTGCTTCCCAACCAGCAGCTCAAATACTGTGTTCAGTTTTGGACCCCTCACTGCACAAAAGACATTGAGGTGCTGAAGCACATAAAAAAAAAAAAGGGCAAAGAAGCTGGTGGAGGATGTAGAGCACATGCTCTATGAAGAGAAGCTGAGGGAGCTGGGGTTGTTCAGTCTGGAGAAAAGGAGGCTCAGGGTAGACCTTCGTGCTCTCTACAACTACCTGAAAGGATCGGGTAGGGGAAGTGGGTGTTGGTCTCTTCTCACAAGCAGTAAGTGATAGGACAAGAGGAAATGGCCACAAGTTGTGCCAGGGGAGATTTAGGTTGGATATTAGGAAAAATTTCTTCACCAAAAAGGTTGCTAAGCTCTGAAACAGACTGTCCAGGGAGGGGGTGTCATCACCACCCCTGGAGGTGTTTTAAAATGTGTAGATGTGCTGCATAGCACTGATAGGTTGAGTTTTGATCTTAAAGGTCTTTTCCAACCTATAGAATTCTATGATTCTATAGCACTCAGAGAGTGATTCAGATCACCCTTTCAGCAGTGTGGTATGAGGGGAATACTGTGCAATAAATACTTTGGTAAACATGAATGCACCCAGTCTGAATGTTATAACTACCAAATGAGTTCTGAGTCCTTGTGACTAGCCAGAGCTTTAAGATTTCAGCAGGGATTGAATTTTGTAGCATGTCCCAGGGAAATTAATCCTCGGGCTGAACTAAGAACTGTGCAAGTATTAACCTCAGATAATGATTCTACAGGATTTTGCTAGAGATTCAATTTGATACTTGAGCATTCCAGGGTAAGGACAGATGGGTTTAATGTCCTGCAGTCCACCAACCCCACTTCATGGGTCACGGAGACTGGCTGCGGAATGCCAGTTAACAACCACCTTCTCTTCACTGGTTATATCCTGGGAGACTGGCAGGAATTACACGGCATCCCCTGTCTGTTCATCCCCTTATTCTTCTTCTCCAGCCTCCCCATTCTAGTCCAGGGCTTGCTGCTTGCCACTGGAAGTCCCACTTCATGGCTGCACTCCTGGACATACACCTGGTTTTAGGTGGCAAAATGCTGCTCTACCAAATTCACATCACTCGCAGTCTCCCTCTCTGGCTCTGCCTTTTCCAAGACACAGAGAGAGGTTTGTTAGCACTGCTCTAGCTACCATGATGTAAAAAAAAAATCAATCACACCTTTTGCCTTGTGCTGGGAAATCTGTGGGCGTTGGAGTGAGATACGTATATATACACACACGCATATATTTGTGTGTATGCATGTTATATATATCTCCTCACATATATATCTGTATATCTCTATCTATATCTACTTATGCATACATGTATATGTATGGATTAAACTTTATCTGTAGAAGCAGATTAATATGGCCCTTTTTTTTGAAAAACAAACATTTATTGCTGACTTGTCAGGCATATTCTTTTTTTTTGTTGTTTTTTTTTAACTTGGCCAGTTCTTAGAGTACAATAGTACATTGGCCATCTGTGCAGAGGAGAAGAGGGGTTTAATGAATAGACAAAGCAGGGAATGATTGACTGATTGGGACTGTTTCCCAGTCTCATTCATAAGAGCCATACAATGGAATCACTCCCCATTTACACCACCAGAAGTGAAAGGAGAATCACGTCTGTTTTGAGTTCATTCCTCAGAAGCTCATATCATCCTCCTGGGCAAAAGACTTTAAAGCACGTGCTGCTGAAACCAGGCTATATAGTTTATTCAGAACATGCCCAAGCCTTTTATACGTGCTAGTAAAATTAGCTTCTCCTCGGCCCCTCTGATGGTGTCACGCAGCAGACGTGGCCTTTGTACAGGGCTAGGACAGTTTGTGTCCGGACAAACTTGTTTATGCAACCCAGTATGCCCCTTCCTTTTTTTGTCCCCATGTATAATGACAAAGTTCTAGGCACGTGGGCAGATCACTTTCTTCCCTCTTTTGTCAGAGAACAAATTTACAACAGCCTGTTTGCATACTGTGCACTGGATTTTAATCAAGTTCACTGTAAGGAGAGATAATAAAAATGAGAAGCATGATTACTTCACAGTTGATTTCATTTGAATAAAGAGCCGCTCAATGACAGATGGTTTCTAGAGCTGCTCTATATGTGAGCTGCCATGATGTTGAACAGTAAGAAGAACAAGAAAGTATGCTGCTGTGGTCTTTGCATCCTTACTTTGTCTTATCTATATTCATGTTTTATTCAGAGAGGAAATTAGATTCTACACCATTTTTTATTCAGAAGAGAAGGTTGGAAAGGGATAATACACAGTATGCAAACCCGCCAGCTTCTCTCGGATCAGATTCACATCTCCCTACTCTGCCAATATAGCTTTAAAAGTGTTCTCCACCAGCAAAATGCCTTATTGTGAATGTGGCTTGTATCAGGAAAACTGCATTTTTGGCAGTGTGACTTATTTCACCTCCATCCTCAGCCCAGAGGGTTTTTGTTAATAAGACCTGCGTGAGGCAGGGTTGTCTCTATACACTGCCTGATGGTACTATTTCAGCAATTCTCTGCAGTGTAGACGTGAGCTCAGAGTCTGTTTCCACTGGCTTGGCATTTGGTTACTTCTTTTTCATTACCTTTGCCATATCTACTACAGTATTACACTGTAATAATTATATATATAATATAACACTGTAACTGTTGAGGAATTTATTTTTTTTTCAGGGTTTTATTCTGTGGCAGCAATGCCCCTTTGGAATATATTGAGGGAATATATAACCTGTCCAAAACAAAGATACTTGCAAACACTTCCTTGCCTGCAAAACTAGGGGTCTGATGGTCACAATTATAATTTTTTTCCTCACCTTGCAGCACCTTGATGAGATATTCTTTTGGAATGAGCAGATTTTCATCAGCAACTGAAGGGTAATTTTTTTTTTCTTCTTAAATAGAATATTGTTTGTCCACCCCCTACACACACATCTTTTCTAATCTCTCCCTGATTGCTTGCTTACCTGATCCCAGCTACATTATTTTTATTGACGCTCTTCTGAGCTGCAATGAAAAAACATTGACTTGATGAATTAAAATGCTAGGTTTGCTTTTCATTTGGAACAATTTCACAGAAAAGGCAAAAATCTGCAATTTCTGAGCATGCAATTAATTGTTTGAAAGGTCAGAATTTGTAGGGAGAATTAATAGCTTTTATTAGACTGTCTGTTGTGCATGGAAGGGTTAGGCAGGTATTTAAGCACACCACTGAACATCAGTTCAGAAAATACTAATCTTCAATACCAGGTACAGGTTGAAAACTATTGCTCTGAATTCAGTTAATACACCAAGAAGCAATATGACTTGAGATGAAAGGTAGTTGGTGCCTGCAGCTTGTTGATGTCAGAAGGAATTTCTACTAAAAGTGGAGTCCAGAACAGCATTAGCCCATATGGTTCAGAGGAAAAGAAACAGGTAATTTATCACCTGAAGAACAGAGAGGCATTTGCTGAGAATGGTTATTGAGGGATTAGAAGATGCTATAAAACCAATGTCTTTACTGAACCCACAAATCTTTGATCCAATAATGATTAATACCAAGAGGTAAATATTTCAGCTCCTCAGGCCTCATTAATGGGAGTCTTGCCAGTGGCTTTAAAATGCTTTGAATTTTGCTCACATAGAGCTCATTCATCTCATAAGCCTTTGGACTAAACTTTTTTGGCTGTTGAATCATGGGTTCAGCTAGTGACCACCTGTGACTCTTGAGATCACTGTGATTATTAGCTTAGCAAATGCACTTGTCTACCATTCCTCCTTCCTGTCTCCATTTATCCTAATGGGGTATTCACCTGTTGTGCATTGTCTAAATCCTTGATTAGAAGGTCTCAGGGTCAGGGCCTGTATTTGTGTCCTTTGTTAGATCTCTTCAATATTAATCCCTTTCACATTGGCAGTATATGAAAGGTGGATTCCTCACAAATTCTTATTAAGTACCCAATTAATAAGAGCAAGAGCGTGTTAAGAGCACAGCACAGAGACAATGATCCATTCAGATGTTTCATGAAATCTTGATGCTGATACTGTCATCTGAGTGAAGTCTTTCTTGGGCTGGGGATGAATCCCGTGATGAGCACTAAGAAAAGATTATTAACAGAGATGTAATTTTATTTATTTGGAAGTCAGTGTATGGCTGATGAAATAAAAATAGGAAATTATTCCTCTGTTTTGCACCATTTATACAGATTTTATTTTAGAGATTTAGACATGATTTGATCCTGGGGAAAAAAAAAAAGATAAATTTGCCTCAACATTAACTCCCAAACCTGTCCATAATCAGGGTCTTCATTCTGCTGTACATCTTCTGTAGAAGCATACCCCAATACAGTCTTTTATGGCCATTAGGAGGAACTAGCATCCTCTCCTGGGATATATTTGTGTTTCTAAGGGTCTCATCTGTTCCCACATTACAAATGACTAATGACATTTAGACATTAGACCAAAAATCTGAGTATAGCAAAATGTCTAAGAGCATCAGTTGGGAACCTTGTGGAAGATAGACATTGAATAAAAAGGAATGAGATAACCCTTTGGGGTCAGTGACAACAGGGAATTGGCAAGGGCCAGCTGACCATGAGGGCAAGCAAGATGAGGGAAAGGTTCTGGTTGGCCTTCCGCAGGTTGAAAGATAACCCTAGGTTTTACCTGAAATGCCAAACTCAATAAGGTGCCGAGCTACAGTATTTTCTTTCAGAATAGATGTCTTCATATTTCTGGAAGGGGGCTCACATCTGAAGTTTCCAGCGGGTCCATACTGTGAAACCTGGCTCTGCTTCCAGATTCCTTCCCTTTGCTAGGGTCCAGACTTCCTTCTTCCCTCACTCCAAGTCCCCACAAACACAGATGTCAGAAAGCACAGGCACACATGGGGTGCCTTGAGCATCTGACTCTATCATAGCAATGCCTGTTCCCAAAATGCACCTCCAGCTGTGGATGCGAGGTGATAAAGGCAGGCTTCTGTGTGCTCCCAAAGATGCTGGGTGCTCATTTTGTCATTCACTACCCTATAGAGCAGCCTTTAGGCTGCTCTGAATAGTAACAGGTGCTTCTGGCCCCATTGTGCTGTCCCAGCTGTCAGGGATTTCTGGGGACCAGTGAGTGAGATTGTGTAGGAGTTGCTTTAGTGGCTCTTTGCCATTCAGGAATTCTTTTGTGCCAAGGGAATCCTCCAACAGCTGTTTGGGCTGGCTGGGTGACAGCTTTGTGCTGCCGGAGCTGGGCAAAGCAGCCCCAGCTGGGCCAAGGATCTGGCTCCTTGCATGTAACTTGCTTATTTAGGCCTGTCGCCCTGTTTTGTAGGTAATCTCTGCTACTGGTAGTGAATGCAGCAAGCTGCTGAAGTTGGTGGCCTTTGCCAAAGAGCAAAATACCAACTGATGTAATTGGAATGTGAGATCTGCAACGCTTGAAAATTCTGCCAGAAACCAGTTAAATGGAGATGGCATCTCATTAAAGGGAAGAATGGGGTCTCTGTGCATGTTTTCTGTCCTTAGTCTGGGCAACGGATCTCCAGAAAGTTTCCTCTGCAAAAGGTAAATGTTTGAAAGAGAGGATGGAGAAGAGCTGGATCTGTGGGTGAAATGCTTAAGTGCAGGCCTACTCTATTCACATATGGGACTTCCGAGTGCAACAAATAAAGACCTGGCTGAAGGCTACACATCCCTTTAAATAAAGATATGCTTCGCCATGACATACTTTTGGTCTGTGCATGTGCCCCGAGTGTCTTTCCTCATCCTTTTGTGCTATTGCCTATTCAGTAGCCATGAGGAGTATATCATAAGGCCAGCTAGCGACAGTGTCTCCATATCTACTGAGTCATGATTGGCAATGCACGCTTCAAGGATCAGCTGTTTGATTATCTAAAGAGCATGTGGCTTTACTCAGCTGCTCGAAGCAAAAAAAGCCAAGAAGGACAACTGACTGATTGTCAAGAAGTGTGGACAAGGAGGCAGGAGGGGGAATCCATGTGACTGGTTTCTGAGTATGGTCCTTCAGAAACTAGTCAAAACAGAATGAACTTGCACTATCTGATGACCTGCATAAGTAAAAATATTTGCCATTATACAAAAAGAGTGGAGTACAATATAGTGTGAATGGAACAATGCATGCAGGCATTTGGAAATTCAAGAAATGCCTTGTAGCTAATTCATATGACATTATTTCCCCCAGTGCATTGTTGACAGGCAATCAGGTCCCAACAGAGCTGTGAGGAAAATATAAGTGGCACAAAACTAACCCCTTGTTAATGAGCAAGTCTGCTGTTACATATATATATATACTGAAACAGGTTAAGCAACAGTAGCTTAAAAAGATGTACTTTTCTGTTAATTTTTTTGTATTTTTTAGCTTAATGGATTAAAGTGCAAAGCTGACAGGCTGTTTCAAAGAGATGTTCCTTCTGGGATGTTAAAAAGTCTTCATGAATTACACTAGACAAAACAGACAACCACATCACTGTCTGTGCTCTGAGCGAAAATGGGTCTACTTTTTATATTCATTGCTACTAAATGATATGCCTTATTCTGGTAACTGGACAGAGGAAGGATGTGCAATAGAGATAGATATAATCTAGAAATTACAGTATTTGCCATTATCTAAACTACATCGCCATTGGGAGGATGATAAGAGTATTCATTTCCCTCACCTCTACATTACAGAATTATGTGGCCAGGATTCATCCATGAAAGTAATACCTTGATAGGACTTTCCCAAGGGAAGAGAGATAGCTCCCAGCTATTTCTTTCTGAACTGTAGTGAAGACTACCTGCAGATGGTGCCTCTATGGAATGCCAGGATGGATGGGCCAAGGCAGGGCCACTGAGTGGCTCTGTCCCCTGGAGAGACTTCCAAAGTTTATCTGGAAAAGCCAGAAAAGACTGGAGCCTCACCACATCTGTTGCGCTGTCTCCAGCCTGCCTGCTGGGGAGTGGGGATGAGGTGTGGGGTGTCCAGCCCCTGTGGATGGGCTTGACTTTCTGCAGATCCCCTGGGATTTGTGATATCCCTGGAAATCTCTCATGTGCAAACTGCCCACTTCTTTCTCCAAACCCAGTAGTGAGAATTCACCACATTGACCACATGATGGATGGGGGTCTGGGCTTGGACAATGAGCACCCTCCAGCTGCTCACTTGCCCCAGGGGGCTTTAGCACCTCCCTTTTCTTCTGTGGAGGAAGCCATTGCCTGCATACGGAGAGCTGAGCTGGGGGGCATTTTTCTACAGGGTAGAGAGAGCCTGGGTCGATTTGGAGACAGGGCTTGCAACTAATTTCACTTGAACACAGAGCCAGTGAATATAAGGGTTGGAGAAAGGGAAGGAGAGATGGACTTTCCCTGAGGTGATATTCTCCCTGCAAGGGACTCTCCAGGGTTTTTAAGCGTAGGCTGTACAAATCTTTTTGATATGTAGATACATGTTCTACTTTGAAAGAAAACCATCCTTTTTTTTTTCCCCCTCCCTGGGCTACTTTAAAGTCCTTTTGTCTTATGATGATTTTATCCAAAGAGAGGACTCCTCATTGTATTAAAAAGAATCCTGCAGGGTGTGATCCATTGCACCAAATTAAAAATGAACCTGGAAAATATTGCCAAAAATACTAATGAAAAAGAACCTGTGTGGTGTGAGAAAACATTTTGTGAGCAAATTAAAATAGGAAAGTAAGGGGGAGCTTTCCTGAGGTGGAGCCAAGAGATCTCTCAGGGCAAAGCCTCAATGTTGCTGGCCCAGCTTCTGTGCCTTACTCCTGCTCCTGAGCCCTCCCAGGTCTCCTGGCTTTTCCCTTTAACACACAATACTTCCTTTGGCCCATGAACTGGCACACTGGATCCATTCCACCACCTTTATCGTCCACACCAGAAAACACAACAGCTCTGTTCATGAAGTTTGGTGCCAATTTACACTGCTACAAAGTTAGAGCATAGGGGACATAAGGAAGAAAAGCTCCAAGTTCTAAGTTTATGTCATCACAACCTGCTAATGCAGGAAGAAGGACAGCTATTATCTTTTCATGCAGTGCTTTTTGTCAGCTTGACCTCAAGTAATGTCAGCTGACTGACATTTTTCATGCTTTAATAAAATGCAACCAGCACTTCAGGAACAGCATGCATTTACATTTTCTCTCTGACTGTCAACCACCTTAAAAATCAGCAGTATCAAATTCTAGGCTGTTACCATCACTGACTTAACAGTCTCTGGTGATGGTGGACTAGATAGGAGAAGAATACTGCATTCTCAACACCACTTTTATCTCATACTTTAAAGCCCCATCAAAGAATTTCATACATATTTCTCTACATATTGCAACTTGTTGTAGGGGCTGGACTTGGATTGTCTTTTTAGTTAATTACTACTTCACCTTATGTTTTATTTAAAATAAGTTCTAAGAGGCTTTGCTAGGAGGTCATTGTCTCAGGTACTGTGTACATGTCAGTTTTCATTTGAGCTTTTATTTCCTTTTTTTGTTTTGTTTTGTTAGGATTTTCCTCCAGGCTGTTTCCCCTTGAGGTTCAGAGTCCTTGAGCTTTTCTTCCAGCTCCTTTACTTTCCAACTCAGCATCCCACTATCATTAGTGATGTAGTTCCAAAATGCACTCATTTCTTACAGGTCAGATAAGAATCTTTGGGTTTTTCTTTGAGTAGTCTCTCTTCCTTTGTCTTCACATGAAAAAGTTGCCCTTCATAGGCAACAAATTTGCACTGCTTTGGTTCACAAATTTATCTCCCCTGTCCTTTTGGACCTAATCCTGTAATTGGATCCAGGCACAGAAGCTAAATGTACACTGGTAAATTAAAGATGCCCAGCAGTGTTCCTGGGTGCTGCAGCCAGTTGGTGTGGAAAAGGCAGTGTCTGTGCTAGTGAACTGCCTAGTTAAAAGTATTCACATGGTAACCACTTAATGGAAATGGTTCCTGCACTGTTCTAAGCACTGTGCCCAGGAACAGAGTTAGAATGGGCCAATTTCATGTCAGCGATGCTCTAACAGTCTGCTAGTGCAGGCAGTCAGAGCCCAGCCCCCTGGGGATGCTACTGCCATACCCAAATTTGCTAGTCAGCTGTGTCTGGCTGAGTGTATTGCTACAGAGACAGTGCTGGGGGAGCTGCCCATAAGGATCAGCCCACTATTTTATCGGGGTGAGTTGTTAGTATTGTGGTTCAATACACACCAACTGTATATGTCAGCATACCACTGGTGGCTCAATTGCATGTCAAGGTACATTTGTCTTAAATACTGTAAGATGCACATTACAGCTTAAGCCATTGCTAAAAGACACACACTGGATAGATAGATAGATAGATAGATAGATAGATAGATAGATAGATAGATAGAGCAGGATCTTTTCATCCTTTGGCTCTTCTCCCATGTCTAATTAGAGAAGATGAGAAGGAATGGACCTCAAACAGATCTCAATCTTCACTTCAAAGCACCAACATAAAATTTCTTCGCAAGGTCACCTTTGTGTCCAGGGACCCAGGATTCTGTCTCTGACAGTGACCTGCAACAGATTTGTAGAGAGAGTTCAAAGAAGAGCACTATACAGTAAACCTCCTGTGGGCATAGCCTCCTCCCAGCTTTTGGCAATCGACAGCTTCCTAAGCCTTTGCATTCAAGACACACTAAAGATATTTTTTTCACCATGAATGTTTCCATTCCTTTTCTGAAACCAGTTATATTTGTGGCCTCCATACCACCCTGGGCAAGGAGTTCCACAAGTCCATTAGATGTGGTATGAAACAGAACTACTTCTTGTTTGAATTTGCTGCTTGATCATTTCTTTGCTTGTCTCCCAGTTCTTCTATTGTAAGAACAGCTGTCTTTATTTACCTTTTCTATGCCATTTGAGATTTAAAACATTCTTCTCAGATGTTGCCTTTCATCATCACTTTTTTTTCCATAAGGAAGATTCCACTCTATTTGTTCAGTCTTTGCCTAGAAGTTGTTCCTTCATAACTATCATAACCTCTTCTATCACAGTTACAGTTTTAGTCCAGTTCTACTCTATGCTTCTAACACCAGAAGCATTTGAAAGTATTTGAATTTAAATAATGCTGTAATATTTTTTTTTCTGTATTCTTTTTCCAATCATTACTAACATCCCATTGGCTTTTTTGATCACCACTGAGCACTGGTTTCATAGGACTCTTCCCAGTGGCTCTCATTTCCCTTTCCTGATTAGTAATAGGTATTTTAGAAAGCCTTATTACATATGTAATATTCAGATTGTTTTTCACTAAAGTACATTTCTTTGCACTTTCCAACAGTTAAATAATTTTGTTGTTGTTGTATCATTCACTCAGTACAGCCAGCCTCTTCTGCAAGTCTTTGCTGCCCATCATAATTTTGACAAGCAGGTCCTTTTTAGTGAAAACCCTCTATGTTGACTCTTTATTCCACCTTTGATTCATCTCCTTTTTTTTTAGAAGTCAGTTCACAGATGAGCCCATCCATTCCCTTGCAGACTCTCTGAAACCTACACACTATTGCTGACATCCAACAAGAAGTCATGTCATAGTCTTGCCATTCTTCTTTGATTGAGGTTGCATTACTGCATTACACCGTTTCTGTGAATAATATTGGACTTTTCCTACTCTATAAGCGATACACTGTGCTCCATTGGCCCCCTGCAGCAGTTTTCATCTCCACATATCAAAGTACTTGCAAAGATGGGGGAGTATCAATGTCTCCAGGTGACAGCCAGGGAAACTGATATCCCTTTTAGCAGTAACAGTATGCAGTGTTCTAAAGTGGCCTGAATGCTATTTGTTGAATAAATTAGTTAATGAGTAACAGCAATAGTTGCTAATTAACATACTCAATGAATATTTATGCTGGCATTTCACCAGTTGTACATCTTATACAATGTGTCTTTCACTCTCACTTTCCCCTTATTTATTTCATACCATGAGCTCCCATCAGAAACAGCCTATCCCAGCTCTGCCTCCCCAACATCTGTCACAAGGAAGGCTGACTTCTTCTTCCCACTCTGCAACAGACAATCACAACGAAATGTAAACCTCAAAAAACATCACCAGCCTCACTGTGTCCCTACTTCCCAATGTAGCAGTCAATCAGCAGGCCCTCCACAGCACCCCTAGGACATACACAGACAAACTGTAGGGGAAAGAAGATCCCATCTTATGAGATGAAACAGAACCAAGAGACAACCTGTGGGATTCAAGGTCACACCTGTGCATTTTCTGTTGCTGTCACAGACCAACATCAGAAAAGTTGTGCCTTCAAAACATAACCGTCCTGTAATATTTAAAGCTTTGTAAAGAAAATAAATAGCTTAATTTCAACTTGGAATCCAATCTGCAGCCTGCATAGATCCAGGCCCCAGCTTTACCCCACAGCCTGGATTAGCTTGAGTGCCTGGAATAGCCCCAAGTGTGTGTATTACACTCATCTCACTGATCAGGCATTTCAACTCTGTGCTCCCTGTAGTATGATAATGTAGGAATTGGTCTTTGTCATTCAAGAATTGAGAGAGTCAGTGTCATCTCTCCTTTTGAGATGTTCAACACAGCTTTGGTCCAGAGAAAAGAATCATACCAGCACAAAACCCAGAACCTGATGGCTTGTGTCCAGCGCTGCCTTCAGAAATGTGACTCTAAGCATTAGACCAGTACTCATCTTCCCCAGGTTACTAAAAAGTTAATGTTAACTGCAAATAGCAAAATAACTAAAGCTGGTTGTGAAGAGTCACAGAAAATCTCACTCTGTCAGTGACTGCGATCTCACATTAGAAAATGATAAAATGGCAAATAAAAATTTCATGATAAAAAATGCAAACTCATTCTCACAGGGAAAAAAACCTCAACAGCCGACAATATCTATACAGTAATGGACATTATATTAGCTATTATCATTCAGGAAAGACACTGCAGTCACTGAGGAGGTGCCACCAAGTACATAGCGCAGGGTCCAGCGGCACTCAAATTAAAACTGAACATCAGGATTTATTAGGAAAGAAACAGAGAAAAAAAAAAAACACCTGTCCACATCCCTATTCCATGTATATTGATGGTGTGTGCCTTTTTTACCACTGCAGACAGGGCTGCTTGCTGTGCAAGAAAGGTTCACAGGAGATCAACAGGGATGATCAAAGCTACAGAAATATTTAATACAAAAAATTACTTCAAAATAAGGAAGTATCATATGGGTTGAGACTGTTCATCTGGAAAAGAGACCACTGGGATGGCAGATGCAAGAGGTATGTGAAATCAGTAATGGCCTGTGATAAAAATATGTCTCTCATAGTGTAAGGACTGGGGAGCCTTTATATGATCAGCACGTTTAAAGCAAACACACCCAATGCACAACCACATTGTGACACCCATTGCCACAGGATGTCGTGGAGGCCAAAAGTATAAATGGCTTCAGAAAGCAATTAGAAAATTATTGAAAGAAAAGTTCATCAAAGACTCCTAGATGGCAGAGACGAAGATACAGCTGGCTCAGGAAGTCCCTAAGCTCCAGATTGCCAGAAACTGACAGGGTGAAGGAAACATTGCTGTACTTGTCCCGCTCTTGTGCTCATTTGCTGAGTATCCGCTACAGGCTGGTCAGAGACAGGATATGGTCTAGGTGACCCCTCGGTCTGACTCAGCACGGCTGCTCCTACAGCCTGGCTCTTTTCCAGCTGGACTAATTCACACCATGGCTGCTTGGAGGCTGTATTTCTTCATGTCTCGCTGTCATGTGTTTTTTGGTTTATCCAGAAAAGAGGATTGTCTCTGCCAGAAGGGGCAGATCCTTACTGGGGTCAAGTCAAAGGGGCATAATTTTTCAGACACAATGGTCAGAGCTAAGGGGCTTGGCACTATGAGGTCATGGGTCCTCACATAGCTGCAAAGGAAAAGCAATTACAAGAGCCAAAATGGATCCTGGGCCATTTTAGACTCTGGCCTGGACCATGTCCAACACTAGCTACATCACTCTGTCAGGACCTCACTGAGGTGTAGGAAATCTCACTCAGATCCATTACTTCTGAGACAGGCTACATCTCCAACCTGTGCCACACAGGGTGAGAATATGGAGTATAAGTGATTTTGGATCCAAGCCATGCTGAGCACTTAAACAGTTTCTTCCGACTTTGTCTTCTTACCAGGGTGTAACAGCTAAACAAAAGAGGGGGTGAGTGTTCCTCTGGGCTCTTGTCAGGCTCTTCTCAGAGACTTCCCAGCCTTCCTATGCCAGATGCACAGAGCTGCAGGAGATTCTAGTAAGACCTTATTCCAAAAAAACCCATATATATATATATATATATTTATAACCAAAGAAAAACCCAAATCTCTTGAGCCTGCAGGTAATGAGCAGCACCTGTGTACCTCTGGGCACACAGCACTTCCCAGAGGAACCTGTGGAGCTGCTCCATGGGCTGGGAATTGTACCTGAGCTTCATCTGTGTGCTGCTTTGGGGTGCAGAGCTGTGCATTAGCAGCTCTCCCTTGCCTCACGCTGTGGAGTGACAGCGGCTGCGAACCCCTCGCTGCGGAGAGACAGTTGAAGTGAGTTGTAGTGTTTGTGGCTGTTTTTTGAATGACTAAAAATCTCAGCACTACAAGCTTCGTTTGTGATAAGACTAATCTTCTCCTCTCATCGTTATCAAGCTAGGAATCATCCTGGAGGCCTCTGTAATCTGACTTCATTTTTCATTATTAACCATAATTGTGAGAACTTGCTTTCTGCATGCATGTTTGGGCAGAGATTGTTTGCCAATGACTTTACACAATTATTTGACTCCCAGAAGTATGCAAGAATTAATATCTTTTGCTTGTTTTAAAAAATAAAGGAAGAATTATCCAAGGGGAAAAATAAAAGGAGAAGAAAGTCTCTGTGGTACAGCATGACGCTGAAGTGCACAGGAATAGTGTTAGTGGCACATATGACAAAGTTAGAGCTCCTGAATAACCAGACTACCATTCAGCTTTGTGTATGTTGCTTCAGTCAACATTGTTGTGACAGATGAAGTCCCAAAACACCAGCTCTCAGTGGGGGAAATATATAATGACATATATTGCAGATGTATCTCCATCTTTGTTACTCTCTAATTAACACAGAATACAGATACAGTGTTTACAGTGTTGGGTTTGGACATCCTTTTTATTTTTTTTTCCACATTGTGTGTTCACTCATTACTTGTTCCGTTACTGTCAGTTTTCCTCATCTCTAAGGACCTATTCTATTCCTCTTAAACCAACAAGAGATCTCAGATAAGGTGTGGGATGGGGGCAGGGGTTGTGATGGGAGCTGAAGAGGAAACTGCACTGCAGAGGGTGTGGAGACTGAGCACTGGCTAGAGCTCTCTGGAGCTACCAGGCTCAAAGACCAGAGGCAGTATTTGCAGCTGCAAAGCATACCTGATGCTGATCCCCTACTTTTTTAGATCCCAGTCTGATATGAGAAAAATAGTATTTCATAGCCTTTCTATTAAACATCTTATCAGCAATGTTAAAGCATCTGGAGTGACTGAGTGCTAAGGAGGAGACACTCTTCATGAAAGAGGTTTACAAAGAAGAACATCCAAGAACATGAAACCAAATATATTATTATGGCTAATGCAACAAAGGCTTTTGATTAATTACTGACATCACAGAAATACATTTTTAAAAGTGATTACTACAACTAGAGATGTCGAATGTGATAATATGCATGAAACAACATACAATAGGGATGAAGATTTATGAGATTCCCCTGCACATTGGCTGCAACAAGGTAAGTTCATTAAGTCCCAGGAGTTCACAGGAAGAGACCTGAAGAGTTTTGAGTCTTCTATGAGCCCCTTTGAGAGCCACATTAATTAAGCAGGACTGTCAGTGGTATAGATAATGTACAGTGGGTCACCTAGGAGAGGGAGAACAAGGCAAGTCTGCTGGGCTGCTGGCCTGTTCCCAGCACAGTGGTTGTGGTGGCTTGGCTCTGACCAGAATGTCCAGGGAACTGTCTAATGGGGCACTAGTGGTGCTCACTCTGATGTACTACTTCTTCCTGGCAGTCCCCACTTGATTTGTAGGCAACAGAGAAAAATCTGAGTTTTCCTGAAGGGCTTCACCATGGGAAAACCTCCAGCAGATGTGAACCTAGCTGTCTGCTGGTGCTTTCCACAGCCCTGGCCAAGGCATGGTGGAGTCATACAGCCTTCCTTTTAATTTATGTAGCCTTCCAGCCCTTGGCACTGCATAGTTTGCTCAGAGAACACGATTACACATGAACCTCATTCACTGCAGGGGAAGGAATGCATCTCACCTCCACTTGCTGCTGCAACTACAATGAGATAGGGAAAAACTGGCCCAGGGAGGGGAAGACCTTTGAAGAACAGCTCTTGAGGCTCCTGCTTCTTCTAGATCAGGATGTCTCCAAAAACTGTGTCATTTGCATTATATAAGTGTTATAAAACGGGTAATTTTTCACCAACATCTAATACATTATCAGTTGCCACACCTAGGTCAGATTAGTCACTGGTGGCTAGCAGAGCAGTATGGAAAAATACCACTATCTGCTGCCCTGTTATTACCCTCTTCCACAGACACTGGTCCCTGTCTGCTCTCAGAGAGCACCAACACAGCCTAAACAAAGGTTACACATTGCTTGTTAATTTGTAAGCTAGATTTGCTCTTTTTGCTCTGTTTGTGCTTGACTCAGAGTTCCCGTCCATAGTTAGAACTAGTTATGCATAGTTAGACAGTGACGGTAAGGAGGGAAGAGCTCAGGACAGGCAGGCAAATGAGACATCTCCACATGCATTCAAGTTGAGGACAGCACCCTGAAATGCTGCTTGTCTCTGCACTCTGCACAGAAACACAGCTTTATTGATTACAGGTAGGGCTGCAAACAAAGTGTGTCTGAAATGGCAAACAAATGGTGATCACAGAAAGAAAAACAAGTTAAAAAAAAAAATCAGATACAAGAAGGCAAGTTGAAACAGTGAACACCAGGGATTTGTCTAAGGGCCAAAAACTAACCTAGTGTTGGTAGGTGCTCTTGGACAACAGCAATGTAAAGATTTAGAGCCAGATTCTCTTTTGGGGTAAGTAAGCAATGAAGTAAATTGCACTAATCTGATTTATAGCAACAGATTCTCTGCCATTAAAAGCACAGATATCTCCAGAAGAGCAAGGGGCATCTTTTATGTGTCGCTGCATGATAGCAATTCCTTACTCACTGGAGAAATATCTCAGTGATTTCACTGGCAGACAGATGCCCGCAGGGAGGTTTCCAAATGTGAAAAAAATTAACAATATCCTTAAGGTACCTTTAACAATTGCTAATTTCCAGCTACCTTCTTTTTTAATCATCGAGACTGGCATATGTTGACATTCCTTTATCATTTCTATTAATCAGATTTGACTATCTCTGTTTAACTACCACCTCCATATGCCCCATGGCAGTTTTTGCATTTGTATGACAGCCCCGTAACCTTAACTGCATTGCCCCTGTGCTAACGACACCGATTGTAATGTGAGAGGTTCAGATAAAGGTGCTAATAAAATATGCTTGCAGATGCCCTTACCATAGCCTTGCAGAAGGAAGATCATAGGTGCTGCCCTTGCCAGCAGAGGTCACTGCAGAATGGATGTGTGAACAGTCACCTAGGAACCATTTTAATACCCAAAGTAAGAGAGTTTCTTCTCAGACATATGCATATGAATTCGCACACATTAAGTCTTAAAAAAAAATAAAATAAATTTAGACTTCTGGAGATCTGAATCCAAACAGATCCAAAGACTTCAAGGAGAACAGTGGATCTCCTCAGAGCTCTAGTGACCAGACACTGTATTTCTAACACTCACCTCACCCATTAGGGCAGATCAAGATGGTTTTAGGAGAGGGTACCCACTATAACAAAAAGCAATACAACATTTTATCAAAACAGCAATATATTTTAATATCATTACTAGCAGACTGGTTACTTCTAATAGCAGATCTATTGTGTGGGAAAAAATAAAATGGGGACCATTTAAAAATTATTACAGTTCTTTATCTCAGTTTCTGAGGCCCTAATGTTGAATGCTGTAATCTCAGTGAGATTTAATTCTGGTTACTCAGTATGGAAACATTTCTCTCATTCATGACTCTGGAGTTGGTAAACACAATGTGAATATGGACTGTATGGATTTCCTAGCACACCCAGGGTCACACAAAGGTTGTCAGAGTAAGGACTAAATGGAATATCAACTCTGTTGGACCTTCACCTTTTTCATGGGAACTTTAATGATTATCTCACCTGCTGTATAACCCTGATACAAAATCATCTCCCATGAGCATTTTTTCCATCTGCAGATGTTGCAGAGGAAGATTTCAGGAAGTCATCTACCCTTGATTTAGAGAAAATGAGAATCCAACTTTACTCTAGTAAGTTGTGGTTAATTACTTTCAATTTTTGTTTTACTTGACTTCTGATGTGTAGCATCAACAACCAACCACTGGATTTTATTATGAGCTTATTTTCTGCTTGAAACATCTGTTGCATTTTCCCCATGCTCATACTTGTAGACCACAAGCAAGTCACCCCTTCGCCTTCTTTCAAACAGACAAATTCCACTGAGTGCTCAGTCTCTTGCCATAAAGTTTACCAGATCTCAGTTGGCTCATGTACCTTTCCCTGATGCCTTTCCAACCTGTCAACATCTTTTTTTGAAGTGTGGACTTGAAAACAGGACAGAGTGTTCCCACAGTAGCCCCGTGATTTTGTGCACAGAAATAAATCCAGGTCACAGCTCCTCCTGTGTGCATTCAGGACATTCTGCACAGCAGCACCGCTCTAGGAGCTGACATTTATCTGGTTATTTCCCATCACCCCTACAACTTTACAGCTCCCCTGTGATGCAAGGAATGGAGTCCTTTTCAGAGGGATCTGTGACATGTCCTTCAGCTCCACATGTAATGAAAGGCCAGCCCTGAGTTTGGGGAAGAAAATGGCTCCCTTGATCCTTGGACCATTTGGCTTAGGACCAGACTCAGGTTTAAGTTAGAGCCCCAAGGGAGACTCTCCAGCTGCAGAAGCACAAAAACGATGGAGCTGGGAGCAAGGGTGGAGCCTGCATTCCTCAATATAAAAGGAGACTTTTAGTCTCTTCCTCACCTCCCTTTCTTTGAAATGTCTCTCAAGAGATGGTTAAAGAACAAAGGCAAGGAATTAATAAAACACACATTATCAGCACTTTGCAGGAGTCCTGCAGGGAAAGGTGGCAAGCTCTCTCCTTTTCTCCTCCCTTTCTTGTTCCTCCCTTGCCACAGTGACTCTCCCAGCTTGCACTGGCTTGGCATCCTCTTCACAATTCTTTGCGGGTCTCCCCTTGAAGTCACAGGTGATGCAGGTTCCTTTCTCTGAGGGCCTCACTGCTTTGCTGCTGCTTATTAACATCCCAGTTCAAAATGCCTCAATTGGAATGACACAAATGGCAGCAGCAGAGGGAAACAAACAAGAATGGGAATAAAAAGCTGCACAATGATAAATGAAAAGCCATGAATGTTGGGGGGTGGTGCACAGCACTGACTCACTGGGGAGCAAAGCAGACTCATATCATTCACTGCCATCAGGAAAAAACTGAAAGGATGAATGTTACACCCTAGAACAATGACATTTAAAAAATTAAAATATTATTTTTCTGTCTCTTGAAGCATACTTTTGAAAACTGCATTGTCCAGTACTGCATCTTACTTTATAGTTGTTATTATTATACATAGGCTTTTAATAGAAATTGCTTAATTTCCATTCCATAGAGCTTTACACAGTTTCTCCAAGTGTAACTTCATTAGTGCCATGCATTGGAAACCAAGCTCCACATCCTGTCCTAACTGTTCAGAGTTATTTATATAGGCCAGAAAATATTTGAATGTATTTTTTATTAGTTCTTATGTGTTTGTGACTTTTCCAAGCAAGTTCTGCAGAAGATGAGCATTTTCTAGGCTGGAATATGTCAGCATAGTTCCATGAGCAATGTAAAGTCAAGTCTGAATAATGTCATTGGTGTTAATTTGCATGATTGCTTCATATAGTCAGAAAGAAGGTGGATAGAGATGGATTGTCCATTGCTTTTTGCTGCACATGAACTGTGTTCAAAACAAAAAAGAAATGGTAGTTTTGCATGCAATAAATATTAGATCTGTGGAATTGCTTGCCAAAGGATGCTGTGGATGATAAAAGGATTCAAGCAGTTACTGAACAAATTCACAGAAGATGCCCTGGTTTGAGCTAGAACAGAACTAATTCTGTTCAGTGGTTTTACTTTTCAGCCAAGTCTCTTCTAAGTAACTGCATCTTCTGAAGTTAATGACGTATTTTTTCAGACAAAGCCTGCTTCTAGAAATGGTGACACTTGATGTTTAGAGTTACCAAGGATTGGTGTGTGAAGGAAGGCTCTTGCTTGTACTTGCTCCTTTAGCAAAGACCAAGGTTTTTGCTAAATCGTGTGTACACATTAAGGGCGCAGAAATTAAAAGGCTGCACCTGCGGGGAGGAGTGGACAGGACAGATGGCGCCAAACTAACCAACAAGGTATTCCATTCAGCACACGTCATATGCAGTATAAAGCGGAAGGATCACAAGGGTCAAGTCTCTTCTTCAACAGCTGGCATCTGAGGAGGAGTCTGTCTGTTCTGCCTTTGATCCCATACTGTGTGCTCTAAATCCAGTTACAGTATCCAGCTCCTGAATCCAGTTCCCATCTGCTGTTGTGTCCAGTAGGGGACTTCCCCAGTGCCTGTTCCACAGCATCAGTGGTGATGGGGGACATAATTGCTCTGGGGCGGGGTGTGGGGGGGGAGGGTGTTCAATATATTTTTTAATAGATTTGTATATATTACATTTTCTTGCTGTAATTGTATTAAAGCTGTTTTAGTTTTCCAATCCATGTGTCTCTCCCTTATTCCCCTTCTCTTCCCCCTTGGGAAGGGAGGTGGGTTAATATAAAGCATCTGTCATTTGTCTATAGGCTAACCCAGCCCTAAACTTTGACTGTAGAGAAACGCACTGAAGTTGCTAAACATACAGGAAACACACCTAGCTCAGGGATTCCCTGACCTGATAATAGCTGGATACTGGAATAATATCAGAGGAACATATTGTGCACTTTCCTTGTTCTTCCCAAGGTATCTGCTAACGATTACACTTGAAAACTGGATGCTGGGCTAGATGGATCTTGTCATAACCTGGTAAGGCTACTCTTCAGGTTTTATGTTTGTGGTACAGATAGTGGAGGTAAGGAGGCTGTAGTTATGTTTGTATTTCCTAAAGTGTTTAGTACTTATGAGAAAAATTGCCTAGATATTTGTACTTATTTCTACCATTACAGTATGGTTTGGGTCATGCATTGTTTTCAAGATGTAGTGTTGGTTAGTGGCAATATTACTTACTTCTTACTTATTTTGTGGATGAGTTGTGTTTTCTTTATTCAGTCTCACAAAAAATGAGGACAGTAAAAAAAAAAAAGGAAAATTAAAACCAAGGAAATTTAGTACACGTGTTATTTTGACCCAAAACAAGTCCATGACAGCTTAGTACACACAGACATTTCAACAGGCATGTTGGCTTTATAATCCCTTTTTTGGCAGCAGCATAAGTGATGAAAGGTAGCCATGTGTCCAGATAACTCCATATGAGTGATTATAAAACCTGGTCATTTTTCCCAGAGCACAGGCCCCTACCTGCCTTTTTAAAGACAGCCGTCATCCAAGATGCTTGATGGATGCCAGCTTGTTGTGGTATTATCAGTAATGTCACATACCTGTGAACATGAAGCTCAGCCCTGCAAGAAACAAGTGCCAGGGAAAAGGATGAAAAGCAGCCCCTGAAAGCTTGAATACTCCAGATGGGCAGATTGTCCCCAGGGAAAAGCTCTCCTCTTGTTTCTATCAGCAAGCAGAGGGAAACAGTTAAAAGAGACAGGCCTTGTTTGCATTGATATTTAGAGTGTTTTGGCCAAAACGTAGCTAAATAATGAATATGAAGGTACTAAACACTGTTGCATGAAGCTAGAGCTCAGAACAAACAGAGGAAAAGGGGTGGCAGGAAGGCATCTTGAGGAAGCAGAGACCTTCACTGGCCCTTTATGCCATCAAGATCTCTCTGGGGAACTCCACATAGATCAGACTGTGAGACCATGGCAAACCTGACAGCAGTCTCAGGAGGAAACCAAATTAATGGCCAGTGGAGAGCTTTTTAGGCAACAGCAAAGAACTGCAGCCTGAGAAAATCCAGTGAGGCCTGGCAGTTCAACAAGCCAGCATCGCCTTGGCTGAATTAACCAGTGAATGCAGGAGAGGCACCACTCCCTAAAGGGTCAGAGATCACCTGAACTTCCCAGTGCAAGTCAATGGGAACAGCAAAGGAGGAACAGGCACTGAATGAACACCACTGCATGTTCAAACTACAGGTGGAGAACTGAGCTCCAAAATTACTGCCAAGATGCTGCTGGGAGTGGGAAGCAGTGAATCGCGCTTAACAGCCGTAGATTAGATCTAGACGCAAACGCAGATATTGTTGGTTTATTAATGCGCCTATTCTCAAACTGGGTGGCATGTCCCCCCAGGGGGCTGGAACGCAGAGGGTTGAATAGTTTACTTCTGTGAGGGAGAAAGCAAGTCTGAATCAAATCCCCCACATCGTTTCCCTCTGTATTATTGCTTGGATCAACCCGGCTTGCTCTTCCAGGATACCAAGACCCACAGGCCACATCCGATGTCCTCATGGAGCACCCACCTTTGAATTGCCTGTCCATCTCACCACAGCCTGGGCACTGGCCTGGACATGTTCCTGATCCTGCATGAAACAATCCCCAGCCATTCCTCCTGCTCACCCAAATGAGGGCATTTTCCCTGGGGACTGCTGTCTGAGTGTCAGTTTTTCCAAGTTGAGGCTACACCAGCTTTTAATTTCCTTTTCTTTCCTCATACACTAAGGGAAGCTTTGTCTAACAAAAGCATCTGGTGAAGATAACTAGTTTTCCTAGGCCTCCAGGCTAGGGCTCAGGCTGGTGGTCGCCATCACACCTGATTAAATCAGTAGGCATTTAAACCCATCTCAGCTGCCAGTGGCAGCTGACAGGAGTGTTGCAATATCATGGTATGCAATAGCAATTTGTAACAAACTAATAATGTATAAACACCGATCAAATATTGAGGTACCCATGCCTAATGCACACAATTGTTCCCACTGCCATGAAAGGCAGCCTACAATGACCAGAAATCCTAACCTCTTATTTTCACTGCCACACACTTTACTTCTGCTTCTGCAAGTATTTGAGTTCATTCCTCTGCTTCTCGCACTGTGGTGCAGGTGGTTTGTCCTCACTCTTACCCAGGAGTACATGCTGTCAGGGTGGTCTTCTTGTCTTTACCCTGGGAACAGCCAGAGAGCTAGGCTGCACCACCTGGGCACTTTGGTCCTGTGTGAACAGCATGGACACCCACTTTTAGTCACTGATGTTCAAGAGAAGTCCTCCAGTTCCTGGGTCATCTGGGAGCAGTGAAGAAGAGGTGTGAGGGTGGGTCAGAAAGAAGTTCTTTTGTTTCCAGTAACTTCATGCTGGCTGAGGTCCTGTCAGAGCCCACTGTTCTTTTATGATAGGCTACTTCTTGTGCAGAAGTTGCCTTTGGGATTGTCTGATGGGAAACTGAGGCCAGAGGTGGATTTAGTGACCAATAACCAGATCAACTCACCTTGGCCACAGTAGTGGTAGTGCATAAATAACATAATAAGGAAGATCACCCAATGCTGAGTGAAAGGGAGGAAGATACTCTGCCTTAGCCTCTCTCAAGGATCTCCACAAGTTTAAGCCCTGAGTGTAGGTTTAAGAAAGTTCTTAATTTTGTGCTGAGAAATGAAGACATTTGATTTTATACTGGAGAGCTCAACACCAGAGAGCTGGTAACTTTCAATAAACATCTCCTATCAGCAGACCCTGACACAGCTTTCCAAAGAGATGAATTTCATTCTAAACAGATGTATTTGTTTTGGAAAGGTGTCCACAAAGCTGTATGCTGCTGGCAGGGAATTTTCTGGCAGAGTCCCTCTTGGCATTCAACAAAGTTACTAGTCCAGTCCCGTCATTCACGCTGGGCCTGAATCACCAGCATGTTGCTGCAACTTTGTGCTGGTACCATTCCAGAAAATTGAGTGAGCGACTCTGGAGAGCCTCTGAGCCATGCTGTGCTCCGACTGGCATGGCAAGGAGAGTGGCAAAGCTGCCTGCCAGCAGTTGGCTCTGTTCAGGAATGTCCCTCTGGCCATGTAAGGATCCTCTCAATGTCATTTGCTATCTGCCTGTGTCTCATTTTCACTCCTGGTCCTACATTGTATGGTGCATAGGGAGCAGGCCAGGGAAGGGGATAATCAGCTCTATGCCTCCTGCAAACAGTAAGAACTGTGTCCCATCTATGTTACAGATTGATGATGGCAGGCATGCTATAGCAGAAACTGCTGAGAGAGAACAAAATCCCAGCAAGGTTTGTATCTGACCTGTGCTCAAGGTGGGAAACACCCTCCGTTAGTGGAGGAAAGAGTCAAGTGGTTTAGTCAGATGTATGCCAGATGTACATAAAGGCAAAGAATTATTTTGAAACTAAACCATCAATAAGGACTTGAAATAACAGGATTTAGTTCTCACTACTGTCACAAAACAATGTGTCACCAAACAATGTCATTTCTCCAAGTTTCAGTTCCTTCTTGGTGGAATGGGGAATTTAATCTTCCTTCTCATATCCTTTGCTGCTCCTGTCTATTTAAACTGCAAGTCGTTTAGGTTAAACATTTCTTATAAGGTGTACATACAGTGCATACACCTAGGAATAAAAATGGAAACTTAGGACACCCAGAAAACTGAAAAGTTTCAATAAGAAACCTTCTCACCCCACAGGCTGTGTCTACCAAGCAGCAGTATATGTGGTCAGTGCCTTGAGAGATTTTTTCTGGTACCCTCAGTCTCTTTAACCCCATGTGCTGCCAGACATCCATGAATACAGCAAGTGTCCCTAATACACTGTCAGTCACCAGCCACTTTTGGAGCAAGCCAGACACATACTGGAATATGTGCTCCTCTCAACCCATTTGCACAACAGGATACAGATGCCAGCTGATTTCCTTGGTGTGACACAGGCGAGAAAGAATGGAAAAGGAGTGAACAAAGTAACTGAAAACATATTCTCCAAACTTCTAACTCATTTTCCTCTTCTCTTCATACTATTGTCTATTCATACTATTGTTGCCCCAGTTTTTATCTCCTCTTCATTTTACCATTGACTAATGAGGCTATTATTGAGTTTTTATCATGTGACAATAAAATGGTATGTTCCTAAAGTGTCTCCATACTGGTCTTTCTAAAACAGGACTTTTATTCAACATGCTCCCTACTTTATGTTTTAGATCATTTTAACACACTGACAAGAGCAGCCAGTTCTGAGAACCCGTCAGTGTCATTCACCTTTCGCAAAGAAAACTGACACTGCATTTTCCCTTGGGAATATTCCTGTTTTAAAAAAGGATAAAACACAAAAGAGTACTGGGGATAATAATCCTGATCTCATTCTCCTTTATATTTTCCCAACACTGCTCTGACTCCACTGACCACAATGAAAGTAGTCCTGTTTGCTGCTGGCCTGCAGCAGTTGAAATGCTATTTGGGAAGTCTGAGATGAAATCTAGCTGGTCTGCAACAGGCACACAAGAAAATGTGAACATGCAAGTTCTGAGCCATGGCAAACTGCTTTGAACGAGGCTATTAGGTAAGTAGCTGCTGGTCACCATGTTGAAACAATATTAACAGGGAAATGATGTCAACACAACTCTTGTACAACATTATGCATGTTTTGTGCCAAGGAAGAAAATGTACTTCTTAAAATTCTTGTCCTCCTGGTGCAAATCTACGTCTCTTCAAATAAATGTGGCTGGATGTGGTTTTGAGCACAAAGGCACATGAGCATGGTTGGATCACCTGAAGAAATTCCAGGCAATGAGACTGAACTAGTAACAAAACACAAAATGCAACAGACTACTTCTTTGTAACAAAAGAGAAAAGTGATTCTCACTGCAAGCAACTTTTCCTTTCAAAACCAAAATGAATGAAAGCAACCAAAGGGTAATCATTCCATGTGCCCTCAGATAAAAAGTGGTTGATGAAGACCCGAAAACATTCTAGAAGTTTGATTTGTTTAGCACACAAATTTTTGTAAAATTCTGAATTTGGTTAGCATTTCCCACAACAAGCTCCCCAGTTTATCTGGGAGCCCTCCAGATCTTCCCCGCTTGTGTAGGGAATAAATAAAGATTGCAAACAGAAGAAGCCACATATCTCCAGAGTGAAGTCTGTCTGCACAGACACACCATATGAATGAAAGCATTTTCAATTCACAACTCTTTATAATTTGGTGAACATGAGACTGGTGGGTACAATGAGTTAATTGGATAAAAGTCATGTGAAAACACTATACCTATAATGTACCTTGTTAGCATATGCAAATGAGATAATTACACAGGCTGATAGCAGTTAGGCACAGTAATATGTAGTTCATGTGAACTGCCCACAAATACTTTTGAGATCAAGAATAAAAGTAAATTCTTTAAACATCCTAATTTGTTGCCAAAAGGAAATTCATTCCAGCTAGACCTTAATTCAGTGTAAAGTAACGTAACTCATTTGATCTCAATGAAGATCAAAAAAACAACCATATCCAGACAATCTTGGATCAGGATACATTGTTTGTATATATTTACTACATAAAGTTATGCAAAAACAGCTTAAATGAGATGAAGGCTCTGAAAACTATTCATTATTACTTCTTATGTGTTATTAGTGAGCTGCACACTGTCCTGTTAACGCAAGGAGACATCAGATCTTCCTAAAATCTGGGTTTACATACAGGATTTCTGTAAGTCAAATGGATAGTCAGATGTTTCTCATTCCCTCAATTGCACCCACTGATTTTGCACTTCAAATTTAGGCCAGCCTCTCACCTTTCAAACTATTAATGTACCTCAGAGACATTTTCTAGGGAATTATTCAGGTAGACAAACATTTTTTCTACTTGATTTGCTATGAAATGACAAGCACTGTTAAACCAAAGGTTAATCATTGATTAAGTTTAATGACACTAAAATAAATAGGTCATGTGAGAAAGCAATTGCACTTTCATTTTTGCTGTCACAGGTCATTTATAGTTTTTGATTCAAATTCCACCCCATGCAAAGAGTTGCTAACAACATCCTACTTCAAATTCTAATGTACTATGACTGCAGAGCAAGTGTGAGCTGGCAGTAATCAGGCCATTTGTAAAACATACACAGATTCTTTCATTCATCCTGGCCTTTAAATAGTTTGCAACGATTATTTTATTGTTCTGCATTAAGAGGCAGTGCTTTTGACAGCTTGTTTTACAGAGAAGTACCCCAATTTATTTGCATGCAAGTCTGTTCTTCCATTTTTGTGCATTTAAGAACCTCAGACTCATAATGACCTGAAGTCCTTCCCATTTTGGTATGAACTCAAAACCAAAAGAAAAAACCCAAACACACAAACAAAAAAGAAAACTAGCTTGAAAAGAGTTAATCTGTTTTCTCTGTGACCAATAGCTCTTGTGCCTCTAAATACATTAGGACCTGAAAAGTCACCTGCAAGCCACTATAATTCCTTCAAGGATGGGTACATCATCAGGGAGCTGCAGATAACAGTAACGGAGCTTGTTTCTGATCTCACCCTCCTTTGTACCATGGCATATCTATTTGGTTCCAGGATATGACTCTTCCTTTACACCAGCATCAAACAGATCGGAATAAAATCTTCCACCTGCTGAGGGAGAGTTAATGGGCATTGTTAATCCAATATGCATCTATGCTTTGGCCTACTAGCAAAATAATTAGCCCTCTAACAAAGAAATGAGCCTTTGAAAATGTAGACATGGGCAGGAAATAAGCAATAGAAGTAAGTCATGAGGCTTACAAGGCTATATAAAGCCTCTACAAGCTTTCTTTTCTTCCTTTTCATCCACATAAGAAAAAGAAGGAACTACTGCTCTAAGCTTTTGGGCATTCACATCAAAACCCACATATTTTGTGCACAAATGTCAAAGAACTTTCAAAACTGACCTTGTTTGGAAGAAAAAAACATAAAGGCAGTGATATTAGCTTGACCTAAAACGTCAGGGTTTCTGTTACAAAGAGCACTTCTAGCTGAAGGGGAACTATGCTTTCAAAAAACTGATGGTGGGACAGAAGATGAGATTGCCTTTATTTGTTGAATGTACATGAATTCAGGGATGAGTGTGGCTTTTTGGAACTAGAGCATCACCAGATGCAAAGCTGCAAAGAATGGCTTGTGTCTGGAGCATGGTATTGGATCGTCATGCAATGGGCAAACCACTCGAGGTGAGATCTGATGAAACTGGGCTGTTGGTATAGGTCAATTCCAGAGTATTGCTAGAGTTGATATCAAGAAATTAGCTTTAAAATATTAGTAGAACTGACTCAGCAAAAGGAATGCCTTAAAGCATTAATGTATTTATCTTTTCAAAGAATGCAGCAAGCGTTGCTCATATACATAAAACAAGAAAATAGCACCAGTTCTGCCATATTGACATTATTTTTTCCCCTTTAAATCTAATTCAGGAATGATCTAATAAAAAAGTCTGCATTAAAAATTCTCATTTGTAGTGCTGCAGAGCTGGAGCATTGCCATGGGCTTTTTGAAGAATCACTCCTCATCCACAACTATTTTCACCCTTTCAACTCAATTCCACATTGTTGCTGCTGAGTGGTGGAGCTGCCTTTGAAAACATACAAAGCAGGTGATTTTCAATTGTGTGAAGCCATGTTTGGCTTAGGCATTTGAGTTCATGGGAATAGTCTTTCAAAGTGCCTGGTCCAAAGCATAGTGAAGTCAATGGAAAATCTCCAGGTGACTTCACTGGACCTTGGATCCAGTCCAAACTCTGGAGCCTCGAAGTCTGGAAGTCTCAAATGGGCTTGAAGTTAGTCCTAATTGTTCAAAAACAGAGTAAGAATTTTGTAGTCAACCTCCTACATGTACACTGTGTCCTAATTTTCAATTACTTGAGAATGTCCTCCAAGGCTTCAGGCACTCAGCACCTTGCAAAATCAACTCCTGTCTTAGGATCAACTTCCTTACAAAAGTCACAGCAGTAGATGTGCAGTAGATTCATTACTTTATTTCAATCCTTCTTTGCCAAATTTGTCCAGCTGTGCAGTTTAGTCATCTTTAGCCACAAGTTGTGGTTGTGGCTTATCTACTGAACTTAGAAAGCCACATGGAAGCTCACTTCCAGGAGACTATTCCCTCTAGGAATCTGCTAAGAAAAAGAAAAGAAAGAAAGAAAGAAAGAAAGAAAGAAAGAAAGAAAGAAAGAAAGAAAGAAAGAAAGAAAGAAAGAAAGAAAATGTAATTTAAAAGTGTGATCCGATCTCCAAAACAATTCTTTATCCATAAAGTTCCCACCCAAGGAATCAGTTATATGCATGTTTCAAGGAACTATATTGTTTAAAGAAACTGTAAATTTCACACAGTTAAAAGAGAGAGATGCAGCTAGATTTAGTTAAACAATTGACTAATAACTCAGTCGACAATATTCTTATCCTAGGTAGTAGTTATCAGCTTAGACAGCTGTTACAGTCTTTCACTGTAATACTTAAAAGGCAAACCACTAAATTCAATACCATATTGTTTGTGTAGTAGTGTTTGTTTAAAGGTAAATCACTCATAAAAGTGTAATTTCCTGCTGATACATAATGGCGGAGAGCAGCAGGAAGCTGGCCCAGGCAGATTGAGACCCTGAGATATGCAGCGCTAAATCCCCAGCAGTACTTTACCCCAGTTCTGAAATTATTGTGTTTTTACATCCAGTCACTCTTAAATCAGCACCAGCATATTCAGCTTTCTTGCAGACTCCTCTTTTATCTTTGTGCAACAGCATAAGATAAGAAAAAGTGCTATAATCAACACAATGAAAGTGTGTTTCTCCAAATAAAGATTCCCTTCCTGACGGGGAAACCCTGCTGGGCAGAATTCCCGCCCATTCTGCTTTTCTTATTGATTTCTTACAGAATCATACTTGTATTTTGGGATTCCTTCTGTTTGTTTTCAGCTGACACACTGCCTCACAAGATCTTATAGTTTTTGGAACTGCTAATAGAAGCTCCCACATTTACAGTGTTTTATTCACTGGTTCCCGAGTGTCAGCATCATAGACAGAGAGCAACTGCTGTGGTCTTCGGAAGAGCTGCTCTAGATCCATGTCAGTGTAACCAAAACCCCAATTAGCTAGTAAGCATGTACAAACTTTTCACCCAATGGCCCCCTGGTCCATATAGGGGCTGGCAGTATGAAAGCAAACATGGATGCTCCCAGGGATTAAGCCTGAGGCACTGACATTGAGCACTGGATGAAATGTGCCCCTAGAGGAATCACTTATTGTCCCCATCTTGGTCCTTTGAGCTGAATGATTTTTGCCCAACTTGATTTGCCTAAATCCATGGTTCCTGAGTATAAAGCAGCTCTGTGAGGGCTATCTTTTAAATTACAATCAGTGTAAAGAAAGGCAGAAGGCAATTCATGCTGTGCACTCTGCGTACCTTTTATGGGCAGAATGAATCAGCATCCATCTCTCAGTTGGTCCCTAGTGCCCAGAGTGGGTGGATAAGTATTTTACTTTCCTGCATTTCTCCAAAGAGATAGCCTGGGATGCTGTCAATGTGCCTCAATGGCCTGGAGCCAGAGCACTCCCCATGCACTGGATAAAATCTTATAGCCTATCACTCAAGCCCACGCAGAGTGGGGAGGACTCACACAGCAGCTTTTGTCCTTTCTCAGCCAACTAGGAGAGGAAGAACAACTTGTATCCTCACTCTCTCTTACCCATCTGTACCTGAAAAGCTGGACACAGCTAAACCTGGATCTAAGCCACAGCATTCAGAGGAAGTTTTGACAGAGTGAGGATGTTGAGCCTCATTTGATAGGAAGGCCAGTTGCTGTGGAATTTGTACTGGCACTCTCTTGTTCTTTTGGAGAGGAGAGACTACTGATAGATGCATATGTAGAGTTCCTTTCAGCAGTTAACAGAAAGGAAATAGGAGTCCTGCAAAGATCATAGAAAAGTGAACTACTCTGCTAAATTTAAAATCATAAAACAATAATAGAAGGTTAAATTGGAAATCAGCTCCATCTTCCTCCATCTGCCAAGCTCTGCTTTCTCAACAGCAAAGCACGTAGCTCAGGGAAATTCTCCCATCTCTCTCCATTAGGGTTTGATGTTATCGGCTTTTTCCTATCACATACAAAAAATTAACTTTAATTAGCACAGTTTACAGCTATACTACTCAGCCTTGGAAACTTGTTTTGGATATGAGGATATGTCTTCTCAAGTGTCTTATGAATCATCATCAGCAATAAATGCACCAAAATCCTGCAGCTCAGGAAGGCTGTATAGCATAACAGAGGTCTTAACAGAGTCCTGGGGACAGAGCTCCACTGAAAACACCATTCCTTGTGCACAGTCCAGTTCAGGCATCACTGACCCCACACTATCTCAGCATTGTGAGGAACAAGTGCAAAAAGCTATTTTGCCTTCCCATGTCAGCAAGTGTATCCCAAATTATCACCTAGATAGAAGACCTGCATGCCTAAAAATGTTGGGCTTTTTTCACAGATTTTTTTTTGGGGGGGGGGGGGGGGGGGGGTGGGGGGTTTTTTGTTTTTGTTGTTGGGTTTTTTTTTGAAAAACGATGCTGTAAGAGAAAAATTTT